>JAXIVD010006085.1:0-2500 GCA_036785275.1 Cancer borealis
GGAGGAGGCGGCGCGGGACAATGTTTCACCGCTCTGCTGCATTGAGACTGCGGGAGAGGCTCTGAGTGAACAAGGTTACCTAACCTCTAGCAACTGTAACGGATAGTAAGTCCTTACCGTACTAAACTTGGAGGAGGCGGCGCGGGACAATGTTTCACCGCCTGCTGCATTGAGACTGCGGGAGAGGCTCTGAGTGAACAAGGTTACCTAACCTCTAGCAACTGTAACGGATAGTAAGTCCTTGCCGTACTAAACTTGGAAGGAGGCGGCGCGGGACAATGTTTCACCGCCTGCTGCATTGAGACTGCGGGAGAGCTCTGAGTGAACAAGGTTACCTACCTCTAGCAACTGTAACGGATAGTAAGTCCTTGCCGTACTAAACTTGGAGGAGGCGGCGCCGGACAATGTTTCACCGCCTGCTGCATTGAGACTGCGGGAGAGGCTCTGAGTGAACAAGGTTACCTACCTCTAGCAACTGTAACGGATAGTAAGTCCTTGCCGTACTAAACTTGGAGGAGGCGGCGCCGGGACAATGTTTCACCGCCTGCTGCATTGAGACTGCGGGAGAGGCTCTGAGTGAACAAGGTTACCTTACCTCTAGCAACTGTAACGGATAGTAAGTCCTTACCGTACTAAACTTGGAGGAGGCGGCGCGGGACAATGTTTCACCGCCTGCTGCATTGAGACTGCGGGAGAGCTCTGAGTGAACAAGGTTACCTAACCTCTAGCAACTGTAACGGATAGTAAGTCCTTACCGTACTAAACTTGGAGGAGGCGGCGCGGGACAATGTTTCACCGCCTGCTGCATTGAGACTGCGGGAGAGCTCTGAGTGAACAAGGTTACCTACCTCTAGCAACTGTAACGGATAGTAAGTCCTTCCCGTACTAAACTTGGAGGAGGCGGCGCGGGGACAATGTTCACGCCTGCTGCATTGAGACTGCGGGAGAGCTCTGAGAAGGACAGAAAGAGAAAGAAACAGAAGAGGAGAAAGGGGGACAGACACAGTGAGAGGAAACGAGACAGAAAGAAAGAAGAAGGAAACAGACCTCAGAAAGAGACAGAGAGAGAAGTCTCAGAAAAGCAGACACATGAGGGAGGGCGCGACGAGAGACAGACACAGAGAGAGAAAGAGACAGAAGACAGAGACAGACACAGAGAGAGAAAGAGACAGAAAGAAGAAAGAAACAGACACAGAGAGAGAAAGAGACAGAGACAGACACAGTGAGAGAAAGAGACAGAAAGAAAGAGAAAGAGACAGACACAGAGAGAGAAAGAGACAGAGAGAGAAAGAGACAGAGACAGAGAAAGAGACAGACACAGAGAGAGAAAGAGACAGAAGAGAAGAAAGAGAAGAGACAGACACAGTGAGAGAAAGAGACAGAAAGAAAGAGAAAGAGACAGACACAGAGAGAGAAAGAGACAGAGAGAGAAAGAGACAGAGAAAGAAAGAGACAGAGAAAGAGACAGACACAGTGAGAGAAAGAGACAGAAAGAAAGAGAAAGAGACAGACACAGAGAGAGAAAGAGACAGAGAGAGAAAGAGACAGAGAGAGAAAGAGAAAGAGACAGAGAGAGAGAAAGAGACAGACACAGAGAGAGAAAGAGACAGAGAGAGACACAGAGAGAGAAAGAGACAGAGAGAGAAAGAGAAAGAGAAAGAGACAGAGAGAGAGAAAGAGAAAGAGACAGAGAGAGAAAGAGACAGAGATAGACACAGAGAGAGAAAGAGACAGGGAGAGAAAGAGACAGAGATAGACACAGAGAGAGACAGAGATAGACACAGAGAGAGAAAGAGACAGACACAGAGAGAGAAAGAGACAGAGAAAGAGAGAGAGACAGGGAGAGAAAGAGACAGAGATAGACACAGAGAGAGAAAGAGACAGGGAGAGAAAGAGACAGAGATAGACACAGAGAGAGAAAGAGACAGGGAGAGAAAGAGACAGAGAGAGAAAGAGACAGGGAGAGAAAGAGACAGAGATAGACACAGAGAGAGAAAGAGACAGGGAGAGAAAGAGACAGGGAGAGAAAGAGACAGAGATAGACACAGAGAGAGAAAGAGACAGACACAGAGAGAGAAAGAGACAGAGAAAGAGAGAGAGAAAGAGACAGAGACAGGGAGAGAGAAGAGAGAGAGAAAGAGACAGAGATAGACACAGAGAGAGAGAGAAAGAGACAGAGACAGACACAGAGAGAGAAAGAGAAAGAAAGAGACAGAGATAGACACAGAGAGAGAAAGAGACAGAGACAGACACAGAGAGAGAAAGAGACAGAGAAAGAAAGAGACAGAGACAGGGAGAGAAAGAGACAGAGAAAGAGACAGAGAGAGAGAGAAAGAGACAGAGAGAGAAAGAGAAAGAGACAGAGAGAGAGAGAGAAAGAGACAGAGAAAGAGACAGAGACAGACACAGAGAAAGAGACAGAGACAGACACAGAGAGAGAAAGAGACAGACACAGAGAGAGAAAGAGACAGACACTTTCCTAGCCTGTCTCACCACATAT
>JAXIVD010006085.1:7500-20000 GCA_036785275.1 Cancer borealis
GATCTGCACCAGGGGCGGCTCCAGGCCGGCTCACGCCGGATCCCTTCAGCGCTCACCCCTGCGACCCTCCTACTCGCCGGGGCTTGGAGACCTGGGCCTCCCCCCGCTAAGAGGGAAGCTTGGCCTTTAGTGCCACCGGCGGTCGAGTATCGGGAGAATGCTTGAGCGCCATACCATTTTAAGGGCTAGTTGCTTCGGCAGGTGAGTTGTTACACACTCCTTAGCGGATTCCAACTTCCATGGCCACCGTCCTGCTGTCTATAGCAACCAACGCCTTTCGATGGGGTCTAGATGAGCATTCGTTTAGGCCCCTTAACTCGACGTTTGGTTCATCCCACAGCGCCAGTTCTGCTTACCAAAAATGGCCCACTAGATACTCGGATTAGTCGCCGAAGCTTCAGCATTCAAGCAAGCTCGGCATCTCACCCATTTAAAGTTTGAGAATAGGTTGAGGACGTTTCGTCCCCAAGACCTCTAATCATTCGCTTTACCGGATGAAACTCCTTTGTTTCCGCGAGTACCAGCTATCCTGAGGGAAACTTCGGAGGGAACCAGCTACTAGATGGTTCGATTAGTCTTTCGCCCCTATACCCAGCTCTGACAATCGATTTGCACGTCAGAATTGCTACGGACCTCCACCAGAGTTTCCTCTGGCTTCATCCTGGCCAGGCATAGTTCACCATCTTTCGGGTCCCAACATGTCTGCTCATGGTACTTGCCGACAGCACACGCGCTAGGCCACTCCGGACAGAGCAGGATCAGAAGGCGTAACCGCGCCGGACGAACCCAGGAAGAAGCCGTGAAGCCCCCGCCCAAAGCCCGCCCAAAGACACGCGGCACACCAACCGAGAGCCCAAGCAGAGCCGATGAGGCCAACAACAGATTCGCGCGACGGCGTCGTATGGCAAGTCCCGGGCCTGCGCCCCCCTGCGTACAGGCGAGCATGCTCGGACCACCGAGCGCGCCGGGCAACCCACGAAGCCAGAGGTAGACAACAGGGGAGAGGGACTCACCCCGCGCACCTCTTTTGGAATGACCTCGCTTTGGTATGGGAGACCCGGCGGCATCGGCCGGTCAGGGATCGGCCCCGGAGGGCGCCACCGACCGAAGCCGGGACACCCCCCTTTCACTTTCATTGCGCCTTTGGGTTTAGTGCGCCCAATGACTCGCACACATGTTAGACTCCTTGGTCCGTGTTTCAAGACGGGTCGGGTGGGTCACCGACCTTTTGCACGCCGCGAGAGGAAGTATTGGCGTGGATGCGCCCCTCTGCTACACGACCGTCGCAGGGCAGCCAGGACACCGGAGGTTTCCCCCTTCGCCGGCACTAAAAGTGCACGACGTTGGGGTACCAGTCCGCCCGGGCCTTAGACGTCCCCAGCAACGGGTCGCGGCGACCTACATCACGAGGGGAAATACGCCCGCCGGCGCCGGCTTGAACGTGGGCACGCCCAAGAGTTCCTGGGTCGCATAAGCGAATCCCAACGTCCAGCCGGCTTTGGCCGACGAGCTGAATCCCCTCGGTTCGACCTTCGAGGTCCCACCCGTTTGGCTCTTAACGGTTTCACGTACTCTTGAACTCTCTCTTCAAAGTTCTTTTCAACTTTCCCTCACGGTACTTGTTCGCTATCGGTCTCGTGGTCATATTTAGCCTTAGATGGAGTTTACCACCTGCTTAGGGCTGCATTTTCAAGCAACCCGACTCTACGGAGAGGCCCTTTCCGACAATCTCTCGTGTACCCTCGCGGGCGCCGCCACACGGGCCTGTCACCCTCCATGGGTAGTGGCCGCTTTCAAGCATAACTTAGGCGGTGAGAGACTGCGTGCCGGACCCTCCGAAACGCAACACCCCTGGCGCCGGGTCACGACGCCAGGTTATGCGCTGGGCTTTTCCCAGTTCAGTCGCCCTTACTAAGGGAATCCCTGTTGGTTTCTTTTCCTCCGCTTATTAATATGCTTAAATTTGGCGGGTACTCTACCCTAACACGAGGTCGACATTGGAGCAGTAGCGACTACTATAAAGTAGTCACTGGCTTCCAGTTTTGGTTTGTGTGCGCCCGTTCCCATTAAGGTTTGATAAGGATGGGTGCTGCAGCTAACGAACCGAGGTGTAAGTAGTATAAACCGACCCGGTCGCCTTCAAGACGCCCATACGCGACTTTAGCATGCAACAGAGCCTCTGTCCTTCCTTGGAGGGAAACGAGGCAACAGGCATGGACGGCGACAAACAAAACAGCGCGTAAGCGTTGTATGTCTGTACATGGTCCTTGCCACCAAGTCCACAGATATATGACTTTGGCTTGGCAGCACATCTTTAGGGAACGCCAATTTGACTCTCGTCAAAGAGGCGAACCTCCCCAAGGCGGTCAATGCCACGCACGCAGTAGAGAGAGAGAGAGAGAGTAGAGACAAAGCTGCTACTACTACTACTACTACTACTACTCTGCCGGTGGTAACAAAGCCGATGTATTGGATTTGATATCCGACCCTCGTGTAGGAGTGACGGCAGCACATGAGAGTGCCGCCGCCGCAATGTGCGTTCGACTTGTCGATGTATCTGGTATTCTTGCGATTCACATACCGACACGCAGCTTGCTGCGGTCTTCATCGACCCACGAGCCGAGTGATCCACCGTTAAGAGTTGTGATTTTTGTCATTACGTCAGTCTCAATTGCCGACTTTCAAGACTTCCGCCATCTCTGCCTCGGGAGACGATAGTGGGAAGACGTAGTATACTGGGTTTAAATAGATAGTCACAGGTTTGTGAGAAGTACCTCGTTACCAGCCGGTGACACCTCCCGACGACGTTAAGTGACCGCTATCATTCGGAAACTTTGCCCGATAAAAGTCGGCCAACCTAGCGTACGTCGGTTGGTTGGAGTACCGGTGGTGTGAGTAATGGTCTACCTCTGTCCACAATGGACAGAAGAGAAGAGTGTGGGTTGAGCTGCGGCACTGTTTGCCTGTTCTCAGGCCGGGCCGCCAAAAATTGATGCATCGGTCAATTTTTTTTTTTTTGGTCGGTACCCGGCCACCCGAATTTTTTGGTTTTTGTTGCTGCAAGCAAACACGTTAATGATCCTTCCGCAGGTTCACCTACGGAAACCTTGTTACGACTTTTACTTCCTCTAAATGATCAAGTTTGGACATCTTTCCGTCAGCTCGAGGCGCCGAGAGACCCAACGGCGAACCGAGGGCCCGGCATCCAAGAGCGCCAGTCCGAAGGCCTCACTAAATCATTCAATCGGTAGTAGCGACGGGCGGTGTGTACAAAGGGCAGGGACGTAATCAACGCAAGCTCATGACTTGCGCTTACTGGGAATTCCTCGTTCATGGGAGACAATTGCAAACCCCAATCCCTATCATGAAAGGATTTCAACGGGTTACCCGCTCCTCTCGGAGGGGGAGGACACGTTGATCCCTTCAGTGTAGCGCGCGTGCGGCCCAGAACATCTAAGGGCATCACAGACCTGTTATTGCTCAATCTCGTGCGGCTAGAATTGCCGCTTATCCCTCTAAGAAGAAGCTGCGAACTGGACACCAATTGCTGGAGATCCGTCGACTAGTTAGTAGGCCAGAGTCTCGTTCGTTATCGGAATTAACCAGACAAATCGCTCCACCAACTAAGAACGGCCATGCACCACCACCCACCGAATCGAGAAAGAGCTCTCAATCTGTCAATCCTTCCGGTGTCTGGGCCTGGTGAGGTTCCCCGTGTTGAGTCAAATTAAGCCGCAGGCTCCACTCCTGGTGGTGCCCTTCCGTCAATTCCTTTAAGTTTCAGCTTTGCAACCATACTTCCCCCGGAACCCAAAGACTTTGGTTTCCCGGAAGCTGCCCGCCGGGTCATGGGAATAACGCCGGCGGATCGCTGGTCAGCATCGTTTATGGTTAGAACTAGGGCGGTATCTGATCGCCTTCGAACCTCTAACTTTCGTTCTTGATTAATGAAAACATCCTTGGCAAATGCTTTCGCAGTAGTTCGTCTTGCGACGGTCCAAGAATTTCACCTCTAGCGTCGCAATACGAATGCCCCCGCCTGTTCCTATTAGTCATTACCTCGGGTTCAGAAAACCGACAAAATAGAACCGAGGTCCTATTCCATTATTCCATGCATAGGCATTCAGGCCGTCAGTGTAGCCTGCTTTGAGCACTCTAATTTTTTCAAAGTAAACTCTGCCGGCCACGCGGGACACTCGATGAAGAGCACCCCGTGCGAGCCAGCGGGCTGTTGTGGCTGTTCGGAGCGTGACAGTATGCACCGGGCGGTGAACCGTCAGTCCAGAACTGAAATCCAACTACGAGCTTTTTAACCGCAACAACTTTAATATACGCTATTGGAGCTGGAATTACCGCGGCTGCTGGCACCAGACTTGCCCTCCAATAGATCCTCGTTAAAGGATTTAAAGTGTACTCATTCCGATTGCGAGGCCTCGGATGAGTCTCGCATCGTTATTTTTCGTCACTACCTCCCCGTGCCGGGAGTGGGTAATTTGCGTGCCTGCTGCCTTCCTTAGATGTGGTAGCCGTTTCTCAGGCTCCCTCTCCGGAATCGAACCCTGATTCCCCGTTACCCGTTATAGCCATTGTAGGCGTATAACCTACAATCGAAAGCTGATAAGGCAGACACTTGAAAGAGGCGGCGCCGGTGCGGAGACCGTGCGCTCAGCGACAAGTTATTCAGATTCAACACGGTGGGGTGACGGACCGAAGTCCGACCGGTTTTGAACTAATAAAAGCGCTCTTCCCTTGCGGTCAGAGACGTGGTGCATGTATTAGCTCTAGAATTACCACAGTTATCCAAGTAAGTGTGGGTACAGATCCAATGAATCATAGCTGATTTAATGAGCCATTCGCGGTTTCGCCTTAAATCGGCTTGTACTTAGACATGCATGGCTTAATCTTTGAGACAAGCATATGACTACTGGCAGGATCAACCAGGTAGCTATGTTACATCAAAACTTTTTGATTGTAATGTTTAGTAATAGCGCTAAGCGTCCATTGGCAGCATTGGCCCGCGACGCCGCGTCCCTTCTCTTTAAGGGGGAAATGGAAATAACCTTCGTTACACCATTCAAGTGTGTCCCTTCTCTCTAAGGGGGGAATGGAAATAACGTACGTTACACCATTCTAGCGTCCCTTCTCTCTAAGGGTGATATGGAAATAACGTACGTTACACCATTCAAGCGTCCCTTCTCTCTAAGGGGGGAATGGAAATAACGTACGTTACACCATCCAAGTTTGTGGTAGTAGTTGTAAGCTGCTGGGAAACGTTTATAACCCGTCTTTGCTCACGAAAAGAAACAAAAGTGTGCTTCGTTCCAACTGACCGTTCGTTAGAAGCTGCGTCAGTGTAGAGAGGTTAAAGTGATGATTCTTTAACCTACGGGATGAGTTATCGCACGGGTAGTGGAGTAACCATCACAAAGTAAGAGGGGTCGCTGCATTGAAGGCTCCCCGCTTTAGCTAACACCATATCATCATGTGCGCCGCCACGAGGAGCCACAGCTAATGCCGTGGAGCTTCTCTTCCAAAAGGAGAGGGGGTGTTGCATGAGACAGTCGTAAAAGTCTGCACGCAGAATATGTGGGTGGTTCATATGTATACGTATATATATAGAAATATATATAAGTTGTGCGTGGCCTTTGCTCTCTCTAGCAGTGTTTTACGCCACCACGTTAACACGCTCGATGTGCCAATGGTCGTCACCAGTGCATCTCAATCACTAACCGCCACCCTTAGTATATAGCCTCGGTACCTTCTTAGTAATAGGTAGAGAGAACCAAGTGGTTAGGACTGATGTCTGACGCACGTATGCAGCATTCAGCGTGAGGGACGGCACTGAGGTTGATCCAGCAACCTCGCCTCCCTACTATATTTTTCAGGTCGAACTCGTGTTAGTCTTCCCTGGGGGTAGCGGCTACCTTTACCGCGCCCAAGCTTGGTGCAGCATGAAAGAGAGCGGGGCGAGTTGGCCCCGCGCTCCACATTGGAAATTTTAAGCCACTTTGGGCCCCGCTCGGCCCGTTCTCGTGTCCAAAACCAGCCCCGCTCCGCCGGCAACTCCCCGCGCTGGTAGCGCGGGAGACCGATTCTCCTCACTGGCAACTCCATCCCGCGCTCACCCATCGCCTACCGAGCATGTCCCGTCTTCCTAGCCCGGGAGAAACATTTTCTCCACTCTCTCTCGTCACTCCTTGCTGTCTCCACGTTGGCCAGCGCGGGAGAGCGGGGCGGCTCGCTATATATTCCCTCTCGTCACTCCTTGCTGTCCCCACGTTGGCAGCGCGGGAGAGCGGGACGGCTCGCTATACACTCTCTCTCGTCACTCCTTGCCATCTCCACGTTGGCAGCGCGGGAGAGCGGGACGGCTCGCTATACCCTCTCTCTCGTCACTCCTTGCTGTCTCCACGTTGGCAGCGCGGGAGAGCGGGGCGGCTCACTATACACTCTCTCTCGTCACTCCTTGCCATCTCCACGTTGGCAGCGCGGGAGAGCGGGACGGCTCACTATACACTCTCTCTCGTCACTCCTTGCCATCTCCACGTTGGCAGCGCGGGAGAGCGGGACGGCTCGCTATACCCTCTCTCTCGTCACTCCTTGCTGTCTCCACGTTGGCAGCGCGGGAGAGCGGGACGGCTCGCTATACACTCTCTCTCGTCACTCCTTGCCGTCTCCACGTTGGCAGCGCGGGAGAGCGGGACGGCTCACTATACACTCTCTCTCGTCACTCCTTGCCGTCTCCACGTTGGCAGCGCGGGAGAGCGGGACGGCTCACTATACACTCTCTCTCGTCACTCCTTGCCATCTCCACGTTGGCAGCGCGGGAGAGCGGGACGGCTCACTATACACTCTCTCTCGTCACTCCTTGCCATCTCCACGTTGGCAGCGCGGGAGAGCGGGACGGCTCGCTATACCCTCTCTCTCGTCACTCCTTGCTGTCTCCACGTTGGCAGCGCGGGAGAGCGGGGCGGCTCACTATACACTCTCTCTCGTCACTCCTTGCTGTCTCCACGTTGGCAGCGCGGGAGAGCGAGGCGGCTCGTTATACACCCACTCTCGTCACTCCTTGCTGTCCCCACGTTGGCAGCGCGGGAGAGCGAGGCGGCTCGCTATACACTCTCTCTCGTCACTCCTTGCTGTCTCCAGGTTGGCAGCGCGGGAGATATAGGAGGCTCACTATACACACACTCCATTGTTTCTCGTGACTGGTTTCTCCCCCGTTGGCAGCGCCGGGCGGCGACTGAGAGCGGTAGAGCCACGATAAGTTTCTCGCACCCCGACTGCCTCCTCTGTTGCGAGCCCGGGACATTGTTTGTACAAGGTAAACGTAGTAGTATCAAGCTTTACAGTATGTTAATTGTTTTTTTCTGCTGTATACAAGAGGTATAATGTTTGCCGCCACATTTGCGTATCCGTGGAGATAAAAAAATGGAATTCTTTATCGAATTCCGTACTTTTTTTAAAACCACCCTTCGGATATGCATCTGTTTAGCGTTTTTGTTTGTCCACAAGCCACACATGTTCCTATTTGGACTTATAAAAAGACCGTGTTGTTGTGTTGTTACTAGTGCGTGATTGAATTTGTGTGTTTTGTTTAATGTCTTCTCTATGTATTTGTGTGTGTGACGCTGCTGTGTGTTAGTTAGTTAATAAGGCGTGTGAGAGGTGTTCCCGCTCTTACATATCGGGAGGGTTAGTAGTAGTAACTGAATCGATTTCTATGTTCTATTTGTTGAATTGATTTAAATATATATATCTTTTTGTGTGTGTGTGTGTGTGTGTGTGTGTGTGTGTGTGTGTGAGGCGCTGTGTTAGTTAAGGCGTGTGAGAGGTGTTCCCGGTGTGTAAGACCGGGAGAGTGAGGGTTGGGGTCGACGTGAGGATGGAGTTGAACAATGTTGCAATATTATCGGTTATTACGGAAGTGTCAGACGTCGGTTAGAAAAATGAAAACAACCATCGTGTAGGTGATAGAATGGTGCATATGATGAGCTACAATTGACAGCTTTATTTCTTTATCTATTAGAATATAATCGAGGTAGAATGAAATAGCGCATAAAGAAATGTTTTGACATGTTGTGCTTCACCACTTCGTAACTCGGTTATATTAGCTTACATTGAATTTCCAATTATTGCTTCGAGTAGTGGAAGGCTTGCTGATGGCTACGGTATGTAACACATGGTGGTGGAAAAAATAATGAGTGGTTTAAATGGTCGTTAAATTCGAATCCTTGAAAACCCGCCTTGGACGGTTTTCTTGTAGATTTGACAGTATTTTTTTATCTGCCTTTTTAACCAACTACAATATTTTATATCAGTTGTTATGGTACATCATACTGATCGTCAATGAGTGCAGATTATGAACCTGGATTTGAAAATACAATACGAGCTTAATAAATGTGAGAAACAGCGAGTTGAAGGAGAACATTTGAAAAAATTCTTTATGCGCTATTTTTTTTTCCTTCAATTATTTTGTAGCAAATGTCGTTTTAATGTTATTTTTTTTATTTCATCATGTGCATCATTGTATGACGAAGACGATGGTATACTCAGTTTTTCTTAGTGATATCTGGTAGTCTGGTAATATTTGGTAAGACTACAACATTTCTAATCACGGCCAGATTGTGAGTCTCTTAGCGACAAGGCTCGCCTCTCCCGCAGTTTTCTTCCGTCAAGGTGGTAACTAGCCGTTAAGCAATGTATGGAGATACCATCTCGCACTATAACTGCGGGAGAGGCTCTGAGTGAACAAGGTTACCTACCTCTAGCAACTGTAACGGATAGTAAGTCCTTCCCGTACTAAACTTGGAGGAGACGGCGCGGGACAATGTTTCACCGCCTGCTGCATTGAGACTGCGGGAGAGCTCTGAGTGAACAAGGTTACCTACCTCTAGCAACTGTAACGGATAGTAAGTCCTTGCCGTACTAAACTTGGAGGAGGCGGCGCGGGACAATGTTTCACCGCCTGCTGCATTGAGACTGCGGGAGAGGCTCTGAGTGAACAAGGTTACCTAACCTCTAGCAACTGTAACGGATAGTAAGTCCTTACCGTACTAAACTTGGAGGAGGCGGCGCGGGACAATGTTTCACCGCCTGCTGCATTGAGACTGCGGGAGAGCTCTGAGTGAACAAGGTTACCTACCTCTAGCAACTGTAACGGATAGTAAGTCCTTCCCGTACTAAACTTGGAGGAGGCGGCGCCGGACAATGTTTCACCGCCTGCTGCATTGAGACTGCGGGAGAGCTCTGAGTGAACAAGGTTACCTACCTCTAGCAACTGTAACGGATAGTAAGTCCTTGCCGTACTAAACTTGGAAGGAGGCGGCGCGGGACAATGTTTCACCGCCTGCTGCATTGAGACTGCGGGAGAGGCTCTGAGTGAACAAGGTTACCTAACCTCTAGCAACTGTAACGGATAGTAAGTCCTTGCCGTACTAAACTTGGAGGAGGCGGCGCGGGACAATGTTTCACCGCCTGCTGCATTGAGACTGCGGGAGAGCTCTGATTGAACAAGGTTACCTACCTCTAGCAACTGTAACGGATAGTAAGTCCTTGCCGTACTAAACTTGGAGGAGGCGGCGCCGGACAATGTTTCACCGCCTGCTGCATTGAGACTGCGGGAGAGGCTCTGAGTGAACAAGGTTACTTACCTCTAGCAACTGTAACGGATAGTAAGTCCTTGCCGTACTAAACTTGGAGGAGGCGGCGCGGGACAATGTTTCACCGCCTGCTGCATTGAGACTGCGGGAGAGGCTCTGAGTGAACAAGGTTACCTAACCTCTAGCAACTGTAACGGATAGTAAGTCCTTACCGTACTAAACTTGGAGGAGGCGGCGCGGGACAATGTTTCACCGCCTGCTGCATTGAGACTGCGGGAGAGCTCTGAGTGAACAAGGTTACCTACCTCTAGCAACTGTAACGGATAGTAAGTCCTTCCCGTACTAAACTTGGAGGAGGCGGCGCGGGACAATGTTTCACCGCCTGCTGCATTGAGACTGCGGGAGAGCTCTGAGTGAACAAGGTTACCTACCTCTAGCAACTGTAACGGATAGTAAGTCCTTCCCGTACTAAAATTGGAGGAGGCGGCGCGACGCGAGACAAACACAGAGAGAGAAAGAGACAGAGACAGAGACAGACACAGTGAGAGAAAGAGACAGAAAGAAAGAGAAAGAAACAGACACAGAGAGAGAAAGAGACAGAGACAGACACAGTGAGAGAAAGAGACAGAAAGAAAGAGAAAGAAACAGACACAGAGAGAGAAAGAGACAGAGAGAGAAAGAGACAGAGACAGAGAAAGAGACAGACACAGTGAGAGAAAGAGACAGAAAGAAAGAGAAAGAGACAGACACAGTGAGAGAAAGAGACAGAAAGAAAGAGAAAGAGACAGACACAGAGAGAGAAAGAGACAGAGAGAGAAAGAGACAGAGAAAGAAAGAGACAGAGAAAGAGACAGACACAGTGAGAGAAAGAGACAGAAAGAAAGAGAAAGAGACAGACACAGAGAGAGAAAGAGACAGAGAGAGAAAGAGACAGAGAGAGAAAGAGAAAGAGACAGAGAGAGAGAAAGAGACAGACACAGAGAGAGAAAGAGACAGAGACAGACACAGAGAGAGAAAGAGACAGAGAGAGAAAGAGAAAGAGAAAGAGACAGAGAGAGAGAAAGAGAAAGAGACAGAGAGAGAAAGAGACAGAGATAGACACAGAGAGAGAAAGAGACAGGGAGAGAAAGAGACAGAGATAGACACAGAGAGAGACAGAGATAGACACAGAGAGAGAAAGAGACAGACACAGAGAGAGAAAGAGACAGAGAAAGAGAGAGAGACAGGGAGAGAAAGAGACAGAGATAGACACAGAGAGAGAAAGAGACAGGGAGAGAAAGAGACAGAGATAGACACAGAGAGAGAAAGAGACAGGGAGAGAAAGAGACAGAGAGAGAAAGAGACAGGGAGAGAAAGAGACAGAGATAGACACAGAGAGAGAAAGAGACAGGGAGAGAAAGAGACAGGGAGAGAAAGAGACAGAGATAGACACAGAGAGAGAAAGAGACAGACACAGAGAGAGAAAGAGACAGAGAAAGAGAGAGAGAAAGAGACAGAGACAGGGAGAGAAAGAGAGAGAGAAAGAGACAGAGATAGACACAGAGAGAGAGAGAAAGAGACAGAGACAGACACAGAGAGAGAAAGAGAAAGAAAGAGACAGAGATAGACACAGAGAGAGAAAGAGACAGAGACAGACACAGAGAGAGAAAGAGACAGAGAAAGAAAGAGACAGAGACAGGGAGAGAAAGAGACAGAGAAAGAGACAGAGAGAGAGAGAAAGAGACAGAGAGAGAAAGAGAAAGAGACAGAGAGAGAGAGAGAAAGAGACAGAGAAAGAGACAGAGACAGACACAGAGAAAGAGACAGAGACAGACACAGAGAGAGAAAGAGACAGACACAGAGAGAGAAAGAGACAGACACTTTCCTAGCCTGTCTCACCACATATCCGTAATGAACCTAGACTATCTCACCGGGCCAGGTGAAACTACCTAAAACAAGCAACTATGTGCTGGAGCCCACGAGTGAAAATTATTAATGCTACCATGTATTTGTGTTAGTATTTAAGATAGAACGTTGATATTCTTAGTGCAAATAGAGTAGGCTGCGAGCTTGTAAATGCTACAAACAGATTTTCTTAATGAGCCTTAGTTTGGAAATTTTTTATTGCGTACTTGTAGAAGAAAAGTAATGTATTCCCTTAGCGGGTGGGATGTGTTTAGTGGCGTAAAATATATATGGTGAAATGTAATTATATTTTTTTTCTTCAAATTTAAATATCTCGAGAAGTAAAGCCCAAGAAGATTTTCTTTTAATACCAGTAGAAAGGCCTTGTAATGATTTACCGTCAGTATACGTGGAGGATTTCTATAGTCTCAAGACTGTCTGACGTGTTAGTTTTGCGACTTGAGGTTACTTTTGTGATACTTTTCGATGATACGTTTAAGTTCGACACTTGTTTTTGAGTGCAACTGCACAAGACTCTGACGTGTTATTTTTCGATGATACGTTCAAGTTCGACAGTTACTTTTGTGTACAACTGCACACAAGACCGTCTTGAGGTTACTTTCGGATGTTACGTTGCGTGACGAAACCTCTATATTCTTTTTACGGTGCAGTCTTAGCGAATGACAGTGAGGATGCTGTTCTATAGATAAGGGTGTGTAGTAATGTAAATATGGGTTTGCCGGGAGGATTTCGCCATCGGGATGCGTGACAAAATCTTTTTAGCCTTGTTAGGGAGGCAGAAGTGCAAGCGGTTCGTAGCGAGAGTACTGCTGCTGTTCTGTTGATTTGAGTGTGGAAAGATATAAATAAATAAATCTTGGTTTTTGGTGTCACCTCTGAAACTAAGTTAATCCAAATATATTTTACAAGGATATTACGTACTGAACACCAATATCATATTCATTACGCTTTTAATGTGGAAACGAGAATTGAACCTAATGCTATAAGTGGGAA
>JAXIVD010006086.1:0-20000 GCA_036785275.1 Cancer borealis
GTTAGAAAGAAAGGTGGCAGAGACAAAACGAATAATAGATAAAGCTTATATCAACGATCGAACCAAGCAATAAGGAAACATTCACACAAATATATAATCATATACATACATACATATATTGAATATAATGCAACACTGCAATCACCTAGAAGACTTCACCAAAGACTAACAGCGTAACACAAACATGAACACAATCTCAGAAGGAAAATATGCACACATATTATTTGGGGACACATCGAAAACCTTGATTTATTTTCTCGGTGGCAATATCGTAACGGGCACTGAGTCAGCTTAGTAGTAGTAGTAGTAGTAGTAGTAGTAGTAGTAGTAGTAGTAGTAGTAGTAGTAGTAGTAGTAGTAGTAGTAGTAGTAATAGTATTGGTAGTAGTAGTAGTAGTAGTATTTTGGTTTGGCAGCTCAGAGGCTAGCTATTCCGACTTTCGACCTTTTCACCTTCCTACACTACATAAGGTCTAGGACAGGATCCAAAGCCACGACTTAACCTCTATGACTGTGATTACTCAGATTGATAACATCATTTTACATATTCAGTAACAAAAAATATTATATAACATATTAAATAACTAGAAAGACATTACTGTAAGAACAACAACATCCAGAAATACACTAACATAAGAAAAACAAGATCTAGAAAAAAACACTTAAATAAGAAAAAACAACACCAAGAAAGACATTAGAATTATGATATCTAGATTGACACTATTATAAGAATAACCTCTAAAAAGACATTATGATAAGAAAAACAACATATGAATAAAACGTATAACAAGGGAATAGTATTGAGCGTGAAACGAAACAACAAACTGACTTCACATTAATAACACCAGCTTTGTTTGATCGAGGGAGACATTAGTTTGTTTCTTCATCTATTAACATGTTCAAACTATTACCCTCGTGTGCAAACTTCATCATGCGTTTACTCTAACTTTTCCTCAGTCAACACTCACAGTCCAGTCAGTCACCACTCGTCCGTATGCTGCTCTGTTTCCTACCTCTCTTCTCTGAATGGTAATGACGGTACGGAGCTGTAACATTTCGTAAACGTGTCTTGAACATTAGTGACAGTCTAGGAGATTCTCACTCTCCTTTATATGTGACGTGATCAAATGATTTACTAACCTGACGATTATATATATGACAGAATTATTAATAGACTGAGTTTCAATACATGTAAAAGTGTACCGTACTTTGCCTTCGGGTATTCCTCCCATTGTCCAGCTTACACGTGGAGTTTCTTCAATGAAAGATCAAATATGATGTATTAAGAGAACTGTGTGTGTATATGTGTGTGTATTTATGTATTTGCGTGTGTGTGTGTGTGTGTGTGTGTGTGTGTGTGCATGTGTGTGTGTGTGTGTGTGTGTGTGTGTGTGTGTGTGTGTGTGTGTGTGTGTGTGTGTGTGTGTGTGTGTGTGTGCGTGTGTGTGTGTGTGTGTGTGTGTGTGTGTGTGTGTGTGTGTGTGTGTGTGTGTGTGTGTGTGTGTGTGTGTGTGTGTGTGTGTGTGTGTATGGTGTGAGTGGGGGGGACAGGGGTGACAGGTGACAGCGGGGCGTCACTGGAAACGGGAATGAATTGGAGGAGGTAGTGGCACTAAGGCCGAGGCTGCACAGTATGAGAGCATTGTGGTAACAGATGCACAGCGACAGTAGAGCAAAGCCGTAGTATTATGCAGCACAGCGTAGAGTCATGTGTTGTTATTCTTTTCGTCCTCTCTTCTCTACTTATGTCCTCTCACCGCAGTCCTTCACCACTACCACGTGCACTTTTGTCTTATATCCTCGGTTAACATTCTTCTAAGTTGTCTGTTCTTTTATGTTGCACTTGAAAACTAAACACAACTTAAATAATAGAAAGAAAAACATTGAGGTACCTGTTCCAACTTTCTAAAACTAAAGTTGATCAGTACTTTCGTTCTTTCAGCCTCAATACTACTAAACTAAGGAGTATAAGTATCGTGTTTTGTGTCTTTTTCCACACAACACCTCAGCAGCTTCCACAGAGGAGTTTGGAATCACCTCGAGGCATACAAGGGAGTTTCTTTCAGTTTAGGCGATTCCCTCACACAATATTTTTCTTTTTATGGAAAGACGATATACGCACACACGGCATTCCCTTCTTTTTTGGGGTTATATTACTTGGTCTGAGGACAGTTCTGGGAATAAGAAAGAAAATCGAAGTGGCAGAAATGGAGTAATGTGGAAGGCAGTCTAGCGGGAGTGATATTGTATGGAGTAAAGCGGAGATTTATAGGCGTATTGGACATGTCACATACAACTATAGGTAGTGGCCAAGGCTGTTATGGTGCTATTGGTGTGAAAGAAGTCGTAGTAGTAGTTGTTGTAGTTGTAGTTGTATTTGTATTTGTAGTTGTAGCTGTAGTTGTTGTAGTTGTTGTTGGTGTTGTGGTAGTAGTGGTGGCGAATTCGACACTGAGCTATTACAGACATTCATATATCATTAGCAAGTTTGGTCTTGGAACATTTTCTTGTATTTGCACGCTCACAAGGAAGCGTCTGGTTTCTATTTCTTATTCTTAGATCGTGCGACGACCCACTAACTTCTTCCGTCAACAGGCCTTTGTCAAAACATTGCTGGCAGTCCACGTTACTATGACACCGACACGCAGTTGCCTCTTATACACGAGCTGCATACAGACATGAAAAGGATTACGATTCATCATTATCATCATGCACTATTATACGCACTTCGCCCATAAATAATTAGTGAATCTTGTTTTTCATGACTCCTACACTGGAAGTAAAGCCCACTAATTAGCTGCCTACTTTAGAGGCTTTCAGAAGCGATGTAAACACAATAGTTATCAATTTAATATGAAATACAGGACACTGCACGTTTTGGGAAATGGTGCGGGAGAGTCAAGGTTACCGACGTGAGTGAGAACAAATGTCAGTATTTCGGGAGATAAATGAGCCAAGGCGTGACGGAGGCTGTGGGGAGGTGAAGTGACATTGTTAAGGCTGTGTGGGCGTGGGTGTGGGCGTGATGGTGAACTTTGCAGTGTGGTGGTGGTTTGCTGGTTTGTGTTGGCTTAGCAAGGTTCTAACGGGTGTGTGGTGAAGGTGGCATATACAAGTTACTGGAGACACAAGGGCAGAGCATGTGGCAGGAATGTGGCAGGGAAGGTGTAGGCTCCAGGTGATACGTGACATTAATAGAAACAGAAGAAAAATAAATATGTAAGCAATGAACGTACTTATTAGCAGTAAACAGTTTTTCATCACATCAGCTGTCACGGGGCGCAATGGAGGAAAGAATCTTTTGGGTTTTACGGAACACTATTAATTCATTTCTATCATGCACTGGTTTCTTCTCCACTTAGAACAAATTTATGTAGAGTAGCATGCTCGTGAGTCGTACATTGATGTTCCCTACATTTAACCACACGTTTTCTTGTGCCTCGATCACTACACTACAGGAAAGTACATGAAAATGAGACGTACTCGTGGAGAAACCTGGATATTGGAAAATACTTGTTTGCGTACTTGACACAGTTGATAAAAGTTCGACAAAGCGACTTTTCCTGGCGAGATCAGAACATCAGCTTCTCGTGATATTGCCGGACGAGACAAAGACAAACGCTGTGGAAAAGTGTACGACCTTCAATTATATCTCTTTTATTTATTTCATTTATTTTTAAGCTTTGTACCATACTTTCTGCTATGCAGGTAGTCTGAAGAGCTAGTTAGCTTTTGATTTCCAGAATTCTCTTAATTTTTCTCTCTGTCTGCAGCGTGCCACGTAATTGGCCTTTTTCCATTTATTTTCAAACCTTTATCATGCAGTCATTTTCACATTTATTTTCTACCTTAATTATTTCTGCCTTTGGTTAAATGAAAAATAAGGTAAATAAATTAAAGCTTTCCCGGAGGCAATATCTATGAATATGGGATAGAATATGTTGATGTGCTAGAGGTTCAGCAATATTAATGTGTTGTGAGAATGATTGCCGAGTCTGGCGGTTTATCCAGAAAAAGAATTTATCTAACCTTTTTTTTAAATTTCTTTTGCGCGTCAGCACTTTCCTGGAAACGGTCAGTCCAATCCGTCAATTTTTGTTCATTATATCTCTGTAGTTTCCTTAGTTAGTAGCAGGTGTAAGCATTTGAGATTTTCATTTTTATGATATAATATAGAATGAATTAAGTCAACAAAGCGGTTTCATTTAATCTGATAAATATTCTGGTACAAAGTTTTTTTTTCCAAATTAAAGCAACATTTTTATTGACAGGATACTTTATTAATGATGTTTTCTACTACTTTAGTACATAAAACAATTGCATTGAAATATAAGTAAACACCTACTTAGTACTATTTAATTACTCACAACAACGAAAAATCTGTTTGATTCATCATTAAAGGTTTAAAGAACAAGACGGGGATTTGTAGTGCATTGAAGGAAAGTCTTCCTTTGTGATGTAATCATAGTTAATTAATTGATTGATTTATTAATAACTTCCTTGCTGCAACAATGTCATACGAGATAGCATGAAATTAAATATAAAAGGTCAAACTTCAAATAGCAATGAAAGGTTATGAAAAACTAATTAAACCAATTAAAGTACAACAACGCGAAGTAACAATGTATTCTATTGGTTCTATATTTTGCATAAAAAAATATTAGTACATTTATCTTTATTCATGAAAGACGCGAGACAAAATCATTCCTGCTAAACACGACAGCTTCCCTATCACAGTAGGCCTACTTTAGTTTTCATGAGGTTTTCTCGCTGCATCGAGTTCTCAAAACGACCACATGACCTCAATAACTTAGTTTGAAACATTGTTGAGGAATACAAAAACCCTGGAATAACCTCATAAAGTCTTTTCAATGAAGTGAAGCTGTTGTTCAATTTTTCTATATCATAAACCGTTAGCGCCAGTAGGCTTTTATGGAGATACAGATGGACTTGCCTCTTGCCTGTTATTTGGCGTGGGTTTTTATATTTTTCATAGTGATGCCTCGAAAGTTTACGTTCTCGCTTATATATGTTGAGAACGATGAGAGGCTAATCGCTGCTAAGGCCTCAAATGCATATAGCATTGTAAATCCCGTCTGAAGACAGTATGGCAGCAATTTTGGTAGTCATTGGCCACTCGGCGGTGATATCAAATAATGAAAAGTGGCCAGCGGATATTGGGGGATCGAACCCAGGACCTTATGTTGTCATGCCCGAACGCTGACCACTGTACCACCACTAATCATTAATCACGTTCATGATCGATCTATATACAACGCAAACTAACCTGTTCATCGTAAATAAAGACAGTACGTTTGCATGTATCTTTGTGTAAACTGATGCTTATTGTCATTCTCAAGAAGAGTTTTTTTTTTCTTCGCACCAGATAGGTATTATATCCCTATGGTTGTATTTCACTTTTTTTCGAGGGATCTGAGTTGTGAATCAAACGACCACTACCACCACCAAAACAAAATACATCATTGTAATCTTGCCTAACCACCAGTGCCTCTACTACCACTGCCACCACCACCACCAACACCACCATCACCAACACCACCACCACTACCACCACCACCACTGCCACCATGGAAAACAAAAAACAAAGCAAAACAAAATGGAAAAAATGCCAGCTAGACAACCAGCAATAAAACAAACAAACAAACAAACATGAAAACCCATCCCTGTTCAAACACTGCTCTTTCATTCATTTTTTGTTCACGGTGGGAAGGAGGGAGGATGGGTGGGAGGTAGGTTAGGTAGGTGGGTGGAGAGGGATGAACAGGTGTGTGTCCAGCATGAAAACCTTTGCTGCACGGCCTAACAAACCAGCCTGACGCAGGTGTGACCGGCGAGGCTGAGGACTCTTCATGGTTAACTGGCTGCTCTTGAGTCTCTCTTGTCCTAACTTCCTTCGTCCTCCTCCCTCCTCCTCCTCCTCCTCCTCCTCCTCCTCCTCCTCCTCCTCCTCCTCCTCCTCCTCCTCCTCCTCCTCCTCCTCCTCCTCCTGTAATATCGGTCCACTTACTAAAGGACAAGGAAATCACACAAACGACGAAAATGAAATGGCTACAATCCTAAATAACTTTTTTGCATCCGTATTTACAGAAGAGGATTGTTCATCGTTTCAACCACTCGAGACTAGAAGAACCGAAAACTTCTTAAACGAATTACTCATCGTAGAAAATGACGTTGAACAAAAAATCGATAAGATGAAAACTAATAAAACCCCTGGACCAGATAAAATTTCCCCGAGAATCTTGAAAGAGGTCAAGCATCAGATCAGTAAACCGCTTGCAATCATATTCAATAAATCCTTAAGGATTGGTAAAGTTCCATCAGATTGGAAACGTGCTAATGTAACCCCAATCTTCAAAAAGGGAGACAAGTCACAACCCGGAAATTATAGGCCAATAAGTTGACGTCAGTAGTATGTAAATTAATGGAGACAATCATTCGTGACAATATGGTGAAATTCCTTGAAGACAACGATATAATTAAACCCTCACAACATGGTTTCCGTAATAAACGTTCATGTCTAACTAACTTATTAGACTTCTTTCACAATGTTTTTGACACGTACGATGAAAGCAGAGCAGTAGATTTCATATATCTGGATTTTCAAAAGGCCTTTGATAAAGTTCCCCATCAACGATTGCTTAACAAACTAAAGACTCACGGTATCTCTGGTAGCATCTACAATTGGCTTCAGGACTGGCTCTCTGAACGTAAACAGAGAGTAGTCTTAAACGGTGTCTCCTCTCAATGGTTAAACGTAAAAAGTGGCGTACCACAGGGTTCAGTACTTGGCCCTATTTTGTTTCTGATATATGTTAATGACATAGATGATGGGATCTCATGCAAAATATCAAAATTCACTGACGATACGAAAATTGCCAGTAAAGTAACTTCGACAAGTGACAGAGAAGTCTTACAATCAGACCTTGATCGACTAACGTCTTGGGCCAATAAATGGCAAATGAAATTTAACGTTGATAAATGTAAGGTACTACATATCGGAAGAAATAATGATCACGTTCAGTACCAAATGAATGGAAAACTACTTTCTGCAGTGAACAAGGAAACAGATCTAGGAATCACAATATCAAACGATTTAAAACCCAGTCAGCATTGCTCAGAGGTAGTTAAAACCGCTAACAGATTGGTCGGCTTTATTGGGCGTACTTTCGAAAATAAATCAGAAAAAGTCATATTAAAACTGCATAATTCACTAGTACGACCTCATCTTGAATATTGCGTACAGTTCTGGTCCCCATATTACAGAAAGGACATTGACAAACTGGAAAGAGTCCAGCGTAGAATAACGAAAATGATTCCAATAAATAAAATAAAATAAAAGAAATAAACCTTATGAAGAAAGACTTAAAGAATTAAACTTATTCAGCCTCGAAAAACGAAGGATGAGAGGAGATTTAATTGAAATGTTCAAGATAATTAAAGGATTTGATAATATCAATGCAGAAGATTACATTACTTTTGATCGATCAAATATAACAAGAAGACGTCATACCTTTAAGATTACTGGTAAAAGATTCACATCAAACGAAGCCAAACATTTCTTTTTCAATCGGATCGTTAACGTTTGGAACTCACTGCCCGCCAATGTCGTCGACAGTAAAACAATTAATACATTCAAAAATAGACTGGACAAATATTTAGAAGCCAATCCGCAACTAAAACATTATTCGTCAATATAGTAAACTTTGAGCAAGTTCCTTCTAATGTACAGTAATTACAAAATCTCGATTCGGAAGGACGTCGCTAGGGGCCTGACATCGCTTGCCAGGAAGTAGTGTTAGTGACAGTAGTAATAGGCTAGTCTAATCTAATTCCACGCATTTATTTATTTATTTTTACTTATATTGCATGGTTGGCCTTCCTCTCCTGCCAGTCGTGGCTGGTGGGAGAATCTCTCACCCTTACTATCCTGTATCCTTCACCCCAGATTAGATAGTGTAGTCTAGTTTATCACAAACAGCCTCGTAAGGGCCAGTAGGCCTGTTGCTGTTTGTTCTTCCTATGTGTTCCTATGTGTTCCTCCTCCTCCTCCTTCTCCTCCTCCTCCTCCTTCTCCTCCTCTTCCTTCCTCCTTCTTCCCCATCTTCCTCTTCCTCCTCCTCCTCCGCCTTTTCTTCTTCCTCTTCCTCTTCCTCTTCTTCTTCCTCTTCCTCTTCCTCCTTCTCCTCCTCCCGGGTCAGTCTACACTCCCTCCATATTCTAAACTACAACCTCCACTCCCTCTTGTCCTCGTCTCATGTCCACTGCCATCAATCTATCCACCATTCACGTCCTCCTCCTATCTCTTCCTTCACTCCTCCTTTCCCAGGGCGCGTCGTTCTCATTCTCTCAATCATTTCCTCTTCGCCTTTTACTCCTCAGCATGATTTCCCTTTTTATCTATTCCTTTCTTCCTTAATCTGCTCTTTAGTGGCCTTCCGTTCTGCTATCTTCTCTCTTCCATCTTCTAGTTTTCTTTCCCACCAATTCATTCCTAATTTACGCTTAATCCTTCCCATCCCAACTAAACCAACTTTTATTTTTCATTCGTTCCGATCCATCTTACTTTCCACTCATCCTGAGCTTCCTAACTTTTTTCGTCCTTCTGTCACACTTCCTTCCCTGCAAGTATCTCCCAAACCTCCAATCCTTTCCATCTCATCTTATTCCTTTCACGTTTTTGTAAGCAAGAAAGCTGCAGCCTTTTTTTGTCCGTATCTCCCTGCTCTTCCTCTCTTCTATGCACGTCAATCATCCTCTATTCTACGTCCATCATCCCCATTCCATCTCTTAACAAAATTTCTGCCATCATACGGAGGACCTGCATGAAATATCTGGGATGTTGCCTCGTCTGATGTTTCACTGCCGGCACTGAAAGTAATGTGCTAGGGGGGTTGAAAATATTTTGCATTTTTGAGCCCGAGCAATCTTTTACGAAATCAGTTTTAAGAAGCGAAATATTTTCAACATGGCTGCATTTCTGCATTTGCCGACTAAACGGGTTAGGACCGTGTACCTGCATATAAAAGAGGAAACAAAAACTGCATTCCTAAAGAATGGGGGAAAACAAAACAGTAAAATGGCATTGCAAGGAAACTTGTTTCTACAGCCGTTGTTATGCTCAAAATATTCCTTTATTTTAAAACAATACCAGCAGTTTGTTTGAAGCAGGAAGGAACTTACGGAAATAGAGACAAGGATTACCATGATAAAGTTTATTCTTTATCCCTCCGTGGACACTCCACAAGACTCCCATAGCGTCCAAAAGGCCTCTCACCGCACGGAACAACCCCACAGTTTATGTTGTGTTTCAGCGTGATATGTGTGTTGTGCACGCGAGAGTGTAGTGGTGTCCTTTTGGGGAAGAACGCCATCTGCGGCAGGTGGGCGCCGCTTAACCCTTAACATCCGGGGATCGTACATGTACGATCATAGTGCTCCGTCTGGTGAGACGGTGATCGTTCCGGTAATCATGAATTTTCCCGCCGCGTTTTCGTATTTTGGCGCGTTTGTTTCAAGTCGAAAGGCGAGTATAAGTAATTGGCAACTCTTTCCACTAACTCAGCTGTCACTATGAGTGATCTAAATTCGCCTTACTTACCTTTTTTCCTTCATGGAGAAAACATCTGGCACCTCCCTAGACACGGCGGGTGAAACTCACCCTCCGGGTGAAAGAGGCAGTATGGATACTGATATGCATATGTCATATGACAGTGATTTAGAAATTACTGAAGAGAGCGAGGACAGTGAATATTATTTTGAAGAAATTGAAGACAGCAGTAGTGATGAATATAGTGATGAAGACACGGAGCAAACATCAAGTATGCGTATCTCACGTACTGTCACAGGATCTCGTGGGCGTGGAAGGTCACGTGGGCGTAGCAGAGCTATAATGAGACCTAGAATTGCAGCACAAGCTTCCACAGGTGCTGCTGCAAATGCAGATGATTTTAGATGGAACGAATGTGAGGATTTTACTCCAACTATGCCCGTGTTTGCTGGTGTTTTGCTGTTTCATGCAGTATCACACCCTCAAGATATTCTAAAAAGAAGACCTGGTACGGGACTCTACATTCGACGGAGGGCATCACACCAGTCGCAAGGTAGATATAATTTATATTGTACTAACAACAATAGTGTTACTTTCAAAATTCACTGAATACTCATTTTACACAAATTGTGTCTGGGTGAGTGTGTAGGTGGTAGGGGAGGACAGCTGTGTGTGTCTACGGCCTAGGCTATCTCCCCTTTCCTTCTTATCGCGGAAAGGGGAGAGGCAGTGTGTACACAACAGCCTACTCTCTCTCTCTCTCTCTCTCTCTCTCTCTCCACATACACACGCACACAGACACACATACACACACACTTCTTATAAGATATGTTTATATGTGATCTCTTTTCTTCCAGAGTTTGCTGAGGCAACATTCTTCTTTGGTGCAATGCAGCGCAAAATTCTACTGTTTGTAGAGGACTAGAGGAGTGAGGACATGTCATCGCGCCAGAAAGTGTTGCCACATTTTTGTTTGTTTGTTTTGTTTTGCTCTCACTTATTCATGTAGCTGAGTTTTCATTTTGAGTTATGATTATCTAACTGGTTGAGTCTGGTGACTCGTCTGAGGTTACAGGACTTGTCATCGCTCTAAAAAGGGCTGCCAGATTTTTGTTTGTTTATTTTTGTTCTCTTTTATTCATGTATCAAAGTAATGTAATTACAAGAAACATTTATCAATGATGTCTTTATTTTTAGTTACTTGTAATAAAAAGCAGCAGTACTGATGACTAAGGTACTACCATGGATGTCTTTTCATTTGTAATAAAACATAGACTTGGATTACTGCAATAATAAAGAAATAATTTAGACAACACTTACAAGTACATCAAAACTCCTCACGGGTGCCTGGGTAGGGAAAGAGTTCCTCAGAAAACTCTTGTTCCTCGGAAGACAGGAGGAAGTCTTCGTCTTCTAAAAGTGATATAATACTGGCTCTTGATGAATGCGAGTCAGATGGAGAGGGAGGAGGGGGTCGGGGAGGTGAGAAGGAACCTTGTTGGGCAAGTAGAGAGATGTTTGACGGGGAAAGTTGAAATGATACGTGCGGGGAGGGAGAGTGAGGTGATAAAGATGGCTCAGGTGACGTAGGATGGTCAGATGATGGAGGAGGCTGAGGTGATAAAGATGGTTCAGGAGGAGAGTGAGGGTGAGGTGACGAAGGAGGATGAGGGAGTGGAGATTGTGGCAAGTGGGGGGTGGGGAGTTGTCCGTCCATCACTAAGTCGCTACTGATAGAAGCACGTGGTTCAGCGCGATGTTGCTACCATGGTGAGTCTTGGATTTGTGTCATCCTTCCCATTATTTTCATATAATTATATATATATATATATATATATATATATATATATATATATATATATATATATATATATATATATATATATATATATATATATCCCTCTTAGTGCGTATGTGTGCAATCATATTCAATGATACATCAGAAAATGCTGTGTGCAGGTCATTGTGTCAGTGTGTGTGTGTGTGTGTGTGTGTGTGTGTGTGTGTGTGTGTGTGTGTGTGTGTGTGTGTGTGTGTGTGTGTGACCATGAACGAAAAATTGTCTCTCTCTCTCTCATTGGAAGTACAATTATTTCATCTAAAAGAAATTCCCAAAAGGAGAGAGAGAGAGAGAGATAGATAGATAGATTCACGGGCAGCGATATCGCACTGCGGGTCATTTCTGCGCCACGGGACACAGCGGGCTGCAACACGCTTTCGGAAAGATATTTATGATACACAATAACTTTACTTCCATAGGTCATAGCGCGCAGGTTAGTACATCATTGCACTCAGAATAAAAAATATAATTTGGTTTTTATAGATAAAATTATCTTCTGGCGTTTCCTAATTTTCCAAAAGTTACCCGGAGATGGGAACGGAAAATAATTTAGCCACCCGGAAGTTAAGGGTTAAGTCCCATCTGAGGCCTTATCCTTTTATGGAGAGGTGGCGTTTCGATCTGGGGCGGGATAAATATTACTATACTCCCTCTTGTAGCTACTGCTCTAAAACTCCTCTGCCTGGTGGAAAAGCTTGGAGTCTCAAGAAAGTTGCTAAGGTATTCTCAGAGTAAATTAAGTGGAAATGTAGATGAAGTGCTTCCGTGATACTGATTAATAAGATTCAAACAAAACGTAATGACAATTAGGAAGGATGAGTTTTTTTCTTTTATTTAGAATGTTTTTTTCCAACGTAAAAAAAGGGCTGTTAAGAAATTACGATTAACTGTTGCATTAGAGTAATACATGACAATACTTAAGGCTTTAAAATAACCATAAACTCAGTAGAAATATACGTAAACATTGACTAATCTATGTAGCTTAGTGTTTAGTCCTGGCTTGAGCATCGAGGAGTTCGCTCATCCGTGCAAACTTCATCACTAAATCACTACTTAAGAGGAACACCAGATGAGGGAAACTTTAGGGACTGAACGATGCAATATCCATGTCTTCAGGGCTCGTGAGTGAATAACACGAGAGAGAGAGAGAGAGAGAGAGAGAGAGAGAGAGAGAGAGAGAGAGAGAGAGAGAGAGAGAGAGAGAGAGAGAGAGAGAGAGAGAGAGAGAGAGAGAGAGAATGTTGGATATAGGTTTCTGGGTGGTGCCAAGTCGGGTCTACATCGTCGCTGCACTGCACCTTTGCTTCTTTCGACACGAAGCTTAGATTTTTGATACTATAAATAATTAATTGCTATAGGAGGTTTTAATAAACACTTACCTAGGTAAGTCAAAGCTATGAACATGACTACTACAAGTGTTTCAATAATGCATCAGCAGAAAGAAACCAGCGCTAAGAACAATGACGTGGATATGGTTATCTCAGCACCCGTGTCCACGGCACCAACGATGCAGCGGGAGGAGGACAGCAGCACCTAGTCATTCTCTTTCTTCCGAAAGATTACCAAATTCTTTCGACGCGCACGACGCCCACATTTGCCTGTGCAACAACGGACAAGATCTAATACGTCACTTTGAAGTGTTCTGTGCCGCCAAACCGCCGCCGTCACCTGAGCAGCCCTGGGTGAGAGGTAATGACAAGCCTCCAGAAAGAGCCTCCCAGCGTCTGCGTGACGATGCCGCCACACAAGGACAAGGACACCCAGAACGTTACCCTGGTGGGCCCCAAGGATGAGGTGTGTGCTGTGGAGGCCGCAGTTACCTCTCTTCTCAAAGACGTTGCTGGTCGGTTTTTATAGGAAGAGGAAGCATGCGAGGCACTGATAAAAGAGCAGGTGAAGATGACGCTTCCCATGGCGCCCAGCCATCGCTGTCACCTGATGATACTAGCGGAGGGGGTGGGATAAGTACTTAAGACTGCAGCAGTAGCACGAGGGCGTACGGGTGACAGTGCCGCCTTCAGAGGACAAGGAGACGCATATCACCACACTCGTAAGACCCAAGTAGATCTTGGAGGCCGCTGTGGTGGATATCCTGGGGAAGCTTGAAGAAGTAGACGCACAGATCAGGTGTGACACACTCGCAAACTGGACTCGCACTGCGTCTACTCGACCAAATAAGACGACCGGCGCTAAGGACAATCAGCAACATGAACAAAGGTAGGTAACGCCTGACCGTCAGGGTAAGGGCACCAAGGGAACACCTGCTTGTCTGGGACACGGCAGTGAGACGCTCGTCCGTTGAGCACATGAAATATAAACTGCCAAGTGACGGTTTACAAGCGTCATATTCCGTCATCTTGAAGTGTTTGAAACCTACGAAGAGTATATAATCCCTCCCACTGCCTCACTCTTTCCCTCGAGTAGATCTTAACAGCCCTGTCTTCCATCATAGAATAGAAATTATAGTGATTTGAATACTTTTAAAAGTTTTTTTTACAATATATGAGATTGAACAAACATCAATATGAAGAGGAACACAAAGGTTATTACAACACCCTCAGAAACCAATTATCGCCAAACTGCACATATTTTATTTATGTGTTGTACTTAAAAACACTGTACTGCATCCTTTATGAGACGGCTGGTTATATTCCTCAACGATGTATACATTAGATGTATAAAATATGCATTAGGAAAGTGTTGGTAGAAGCGACAGGGAACAAGTATTATTATTATTGTTATTATTACTATTATTATTATTAATACTAGTAGTAGTAGTAGTAGTAGTAGTAGTAGTAGTAGTAGTAGTAGTAGTAATAGTGGAAATACTATTGATAAATGTAGCAGTAGTGCATAGTTGTGTTATCAATAATTTTTGTTATCATTCTCATTATGAGTATCAATTATTATTATCATTATTATTATTATTATTATTATTATTATTAATGTTGTTATTATAACTGTTATTATTATTATTATTATTATAATAATTATGATCATTATTAGTCAGTCATTACTATAATCAAAATTTATCAATAGTACTATTTCAATTATTATCATTATCATTATCAATATCAGACACCTGCCGCCATGTGAAATACTCCAGGAGAGGTACTTACTGGGATGTAGCCGGTACTGCAAACTTAGTGATTCCCTGTGTCCTCTCTTCCCGGTTCCCTTAGTGTCTCACATAGACAAGAGAGCAGCTGCATTGTACCCTTTAAAGAAACCTTCTGTTACTATTTACATAACACTACAAGCATCTTGCACTTTTACACTCTTCAACTCAATTTTCTTTATACTGGCCTCACCACGCCCAACTTCGGAGTCCCCATCTGGGGAGGGGACCACAAATGTCCCGAGGTCGAGTAGCCTTTCAGCTGACGACCTTGGGTGTCTTGACAATTCCTCTAATGCTTTTTCTATTGATTTCTGCAATATTTGTTGCCTTAGATCTAATTTTTAATCTGTGGAACACCATCTCTCCTCCACTAAACATCTTCTCTTTCTAGCTGAAAAACAGTTATCTGTGACTATTGACAGCAGCCCCTTCTCTGTTCCCTCCTACTTTCTCTATCCTCATTTTCAATCCAAAGCTGGTTTTTGCGTATATGTGCTTAACGAGATACTTGCTCATGTGCTCACAATCTTGAATATTCATAAATTTCTACCATCTGGCTAAGACTTCAATGTCATTCCTTAACTAAATACATTGTAATGGTGAGGTTGTTTCTTACTTACCCATTAATATATCTTATTCATATGCCTTTGTATGTCACCCAGTCTTATTAGCCCGCGTTTTCATCTCGTTCTTCTCTGCTCTATTTCCCGCCATTCGTGTAGTCACGTAGGCATACGTAAGGTTTATATTGTGATATATCTCCCCTATGGGATTAAGCTTACAGGAGTCTTCGCTCCCGGGCAAGCAAGGACAAAGCCAGTCCGCCTTGGGCTCTGATCTTTTGAGACGTCTCCGTGCCGTCGACTCATCTGTGTAACGCTACCTCTTGTATTTCCCCTAAATACATTTACCAAGGACTCCAAACTATTCTTAACCAATCCCACCACATCATCTGTGCTGTATAGCTCCCATCTAATTCTTCTGACTATATAAAATTCTAAAATTATTTGACTGCCAGAGTGGAGCACATCCTATCTCATTTTCCATATGCTGAGTTTTCCATTCTTAGGGATTTCAATGTTCACCACCAGCTTTAGCTTTCATCCTTTAACACTGACCAATCAGGTGAACAAGCTTTCAACTTTGCTATCTTTCATGACCTAAAGCAACTGGTAAAGTTCTATTTCCGTATCCTTGACCGCCTTGAAGACACACGCAAAATTTTGTTTATCTTTACGTAACTTCCAACCCTTTAGCTTACTCTGTTAAACTTTCCTTTCCGTTGGGTTCCTCTGATCACAAAATTATTTCCATTACCTGTTCTATCGCTCCAATGCGGCCTCAGGACCAGCCTAAGCAGAGGTGCTTCTGGCATTTCAACTCTGCTAAGTGGGAGGACCTAAGGCTGTACTATTCTGATTTTTCTTGGGATGATTATTGCTTTCATGTCAGAGATCCTTCTCCTTGTACCAAGCGCATAACAGAGGTGATTGTCTCTGGCAAGGAGTTCCTCAATTTTTCTCTAATACTAAAGCTTAAAAGCCCTGATCAAACTCTGCATAGTTTCGTACTGTTAACTATGGAGAGGCGGCTCACAAACGGTATCGTAGCAATCTACTGAAACTCATGCCTTATATATTTCTGCCCGTAATGAGGCCAATTCTATTCCTCAACTTACTAAAAACTCTTTCATCAATAAAAAATGTAAATATCTCATTTCAAACACAAGATTTATTTCAACTTTGCAACACATTCCTTAAAACCTGAATATAACTTACACATAAGGAAAACTAAGGTATAAATTCTTTGGAAAACAGTTATTATATAATTGATTGAAAAAAAATAGATACAACTTTTTTTTTTTTACATTGAAAGAGTACCGGGTAAGGGGAAAAAATTTGGTATAAAAAAATCCCGCTTGTCGCCAGACCCTGTAAAGAAGACACTAGGAGAAATATAGACATGGGAGGGCAGTTCAATTTAGTATGAGAGGTGTCTTGACACTCCTCTTTTGAAAGAGTTTAAGTCATAGACAGGTGGAAAAACAGACAAAGGAAGAGAGTTCCAGAGTTTACCAGTGTAAGGGATGAAAAAGTGAAGATACTGGTTAATTCTTGTATTAGGTAGATGGACAGAATAAGGATGAGAAGAAGTAGAAAGTCTTGTGCAGCGGGGCCGCGGGAGGAGGTGGGCAGCAGTTAGCAAGTTCAGAAGAGCAGTCAGCATGAAAATAGCGGTAGAAGATAGATAAAGATGCAACATTGCGGCGGTGACGTAAAGAGTCAAGACAGTCAGTTAGGGGAGGAAAGTTGATTAGGCGAAAAGCTTTATATTCCATCTTGTTTAAAAGAGCTGTATGAGTTGAGCCCCCCCAGACATGAGAGCCATACTCCATACATGGGCGAATAAGGCCCTGTTCAGAGCGAGCAGCTGAGAGGGAGAGAAAAATGGAGGCAGACGCCATAAGACACCTAACTTCTTGGAAGCTGATTTAGCAAGAGTAGAGATATGAAATTGCCAGTTTAGATTTTTAGTAAAGGATAGACCGAGTGTGTTTAATGTGGAGGAGAGGGGAAGTTGAGTGTCGTTGAAGAAGAGGGGATAGTTATCTGGAAGGTTATGTCGAGTAGATAGTTGTAGAAATTGAGTTTTTGAGGCATTGAACAAAAGAAGGTTTGCTCTGTCCTAATCAGAAACTAGTGAAAGATCAGAAGTTAAGCGTTCTATAGCATCTCGCCTTGAGTCATTTAATTCTTGTTGGGTTGGGCGTCTGTTGTACGACGTTGAAAAATGCAAGGTGTCATCAGCATAGGAGTGGATAGGGCATCGAGTCAGATTTAGGAGATCATTGATGAATAATAGAAAGAGAGTGGGTGATAGGACAGAACCCTGAGGAACACCACTGTTGATAGTTTTAGGAGAACAGTGACCGTCCACTACAGCAGCAATAGACCGGTCGGAAAGGAAACTGGAGATGAAGGTACAGAGAGAAGGATATAATCCGTAGAAGGATAGTTTAGAAATTAAAGATTTATGCCAGACTCTATTGAAGGCTTTCGATATGTCAAGGCCGACAGCAAAGGTTTCACCGAAGTCCCTAAAAGAAGATGACCAAGATTCAATTAGGAAAGCAAGAAGATCAGCAGTAGATCGGCCTTTACGGAAACCATACCGGCAATCAGAGAGAAGGTTGTGAGCTGGTAGATGCCTCAGGTAATAGAGTTGTAATAGAAAGGTTAAGTACAGGCTATTCGGTTAATGTTTAAGGATGTTGTACAAGTAGTGTACAGGAAAACCGCCTTGATAACGTCCAGACATAGCCATCACAACTGGCTGTTTTTCGTAGAATCAGCTCATAATAAGAATTATGTCAATATGCTGGAGATTAGGATTTTTCATGCCACGAATATTTCACAGAACTTCATTCAAGCCCAACCATTTTATTAGTTGATGGTCATGCCACCGATGACTTCTCGGTAGTTTCTAAGACCTGAATGTTTGAAGCCAGTCAATCATAAGCTAACTCTTTATGTATTTATGTATACATATATACAGCCGCAGCTACAGTGACTGACAATGAATGGATTTGTTTTACTTGTTATAATTAGTGATTTTTATCATTTGTGATATATGAAAAGAAAGGAAGACACAATAATTACCAAGCATATCATAGTCACTACCACCAACCGCGTGCACCACGTTACACTAACCATTAGTATAACCTACAATTGGTGAGTCTTTAAGAATCATGCACATATGCACGCACACCCAAAGGCCTCACCCCAACTCTACTAGAAACACGGTCTAAAACAGGTCAACATCTAGTATGTGGCTCGGATGATGGAGTTTCATGTACCCAATAATTATGGAGTAGCACAGCATAAGACATTTCATCCACGAAAACCATTCCCTCTCCCCAATTTGCTGCCCACGTCCATCATACTTCCAACAATGAAAATCTTCCCTCTCCGAAGGGAACTGATGACGCCCTTGCTGATGTAATCATTGCATCTAAAAAGGATCTCCGTTCCCTTAACATGATCGATTTCCCAACAGTGTTGACGGCAGCACGAGCGAGAAACTTGGTGGCCCCAGACACCACGTCGCCGCCACCTAAGGCTAGAAAAGAGAAAGAATTTCAGATGGCTTTCAGCGACCTTACTTCGCCAGACAAAGCGTCTTGGACGAAGCCCCTGACGCCTCTCCCTACTGTGTTTCGCATACTGATCAACTTGTGGGCGGCAAGTGAGAATGGATGCTGTGTATTAGTGATCTTGGGAAACAGAGACAGGACTACTGAAATATCTTCAATTGAGCATGGAAAAGACCCGCCACTTCGGTGCGCTACCCTCTGACGGTACCATGACCGTCAGGCGCTCGTTCGACAACGGGGACGGCAGATTTCCCGACCTATCGATGGATAACTCAGCATCCACTTCCCTTACCAAGATATTCTTTCGTGAGGATAATTTGGTTAGTTATTTTCTTATTCTGACTTGAGGAAAGATTCATGAAGGCAGAGTGCATTACATTTTCTACAACTATATAATATATACTTTGAACAAATAATTTTTTTTACCTTACTTTCCACAGTTCGTTCCCAATAACAAAGGCACACCACGCGTCTGTTGAACATTTTGCATCGCTCTTTTAAAGGAGACCGTTACTCGGGGAGGCTGGCGGGGCCCAGTCCCGCGTTCTTTTGTCAATACCGGCCTTCAGGCTGTGCCCCGTGGCGAGAATAAAGGACTAGTTAATGAATACTAATAAAAGAGTTTTCAGCACATTCGCATGCAAGGAGATGATGATATTACTGCTGCTTCCCATCTCGTAGGATAAGTAGCCAGTTATCTTACTATTCCAACCTAAATCCGAATATATATACCAGGATCCATTTAGAAGACATATTTTTTGCCAATCAATTTTCTATTCCCATTTATTCTATAAGTTTGTTTTAATAGCGGCACTCGTGGCATTCGGGTTTCCCTCCCATCACACGCAATGCTTCCAACATTTTCTCAGGAAACCTCTCCCAACAACCTTTTTATTCCATCTTATTAAAGCAGCTTCAACAAAGCTAAGAGCATTTACCATCACCACTAAAACCTTTAACAATTGTAAAACTCCCTTTCGAAAGTATCGTTTAGCCTCTCTGAACACAATCCCTTTCAAGTGTTTTCACATATGATCTTGATGAAGTACATTTTATCATGATTCATTATCTTACTTGTCATCAGTGGTTCTTTCTCACCAAAATCAGTGAATTCCCACGTTCACCACAATGCTACGCCACAGCCAGGCTTTAACACGGTTACTGCCAAGGACATTACGAGATTTGAATATCCAATTTCCGTCTCTCCTCTTCTATGGAAAACCCGAATGCCTGCAATTTTTACATACGCAAAACTCGCATTTCTACACATTCTCGTACCATTCCTATCAAGGTTTTTAATGTAACAATTCACAAAACT
>JAXIVD010006087.1:0-2500 GCA_036785275.1 Cancer borealis
CCTGTTACTTTACTAAGATAGCAAAAAACCCACCACATTCACACATTTTGTTCAAATACTTAATAAATACATAAGCAGCTCAATGAAATATCAATATAAATTCACAGAAAAAATAACTTCAAATACAATCTGATTACTAAAATAAATTTTATCATCATCGGTTCCACAGGAGAGTGGATCCTTCCAAAGTGAGCCATGTGTAGAAGGAAACATAAAGGTGGGTGCTAGTCCTAGGAATGTTTAATAACACTAATAAAATCAATAGGTATGTGATGAACTCCATTACTGGCCATAAGATTAAATTTGTATTTTTAAAGCATCATGTATAGTTGGCTTCACAAATCCAGATACATATCAAACAACTAATGCAGACAGATGGTAACTTTTTTTTCTTAAGAATGAACAAGTCATAATGCAGGAATGAATCTTAACTGAAGTCTGCTGCAACTCAGTCCCAATAATTGATTAAAAAAAGGTTATTAGATCATACCCCTGAATTAGGTAACTATAGACCATATAGTTCTGCTAGGGTTAACGAGAAAGTGCTGCCCCTCTCACCAAGACGCTGCCATGACCCAGGATCAAACTTGCAACCATTACGTCACGAGCCGAGCACTGCATCACAGAGCCACCCGGCCCCAATCCCAACAATAGATGTCTATTTACTCATTAGAAAATCAATATCATGTACATCTATAGAGTAGTTACTGAGTACTGTTTTAAGTTAACATGTTTTAAAATTTTGTAGTCAACTATGCCTTTTCAATTCATAATCTAAAGCCAGCAATTAAGAAAATATGTGCACACATTCACACGTTGAAACACTTTATCACCCTTCAAAAACCCTCACAAGCCGTCAAAAAATGCTCCCTTCCAACACCACAATTCTATACCTGATCACTTACAAAAGTTATATGCTGTGGAATATTCAAACTGTCAATCTAAGTTAGGATGATACCAAAGCACATCAAATTCACGTATGTAGTACTAGTAAGTACAGACCACAGCCAGCCACTGTTGTGAAGTTGAGCAGTGGAGTGGTTACAGATGCAGATTTTGACCAAAGATCATGATGTCAAGGATTCAGCACTGTACCTAATAATTATTTTCATTGCCTCTTTTCTTTAGCTGAGAATATGTTGCATAATAATCTAAAAACCTGGTGAAAGATTATACAGAAATTGTAAGTCATCTATATGATTTTTTTTCAATGTTGTAAATTTCATATATCAGCAGGCAGCAGGGGGAAAAACTGCCGTGATTATCCTGTCCACACACACACACACACACATACACACACACACACACACACACACACACACACACACACACACACACACACACACACACACCATATCCCTTTTTTCATGTTATTTTCACTCAGTTCTCCATTTATATATATGATTCATTAGTTTATAGTGTATATTATGTATCACTCAAACAAGCAAGCATACAAAAATGCAAACACACACACACACACACACACACATAGTTTATCTGTTGCCACACAACACGGTCCTGACGAGCAGCTCCTACTCTCATGAAAGAACAAAATCCTACAAGTCTTTAACATACTTTTGTCACAACTCAAGTAAAAAAATAAAAAAATAAAAAGGTTAAATGTAGAAAAGTTATCCAAGGACACAGATAATGTTGTATCTTTTTAAAGCAGCTTTAGAGAAGTGGTGCTGTGTGAGTGTGAGCAGAATTGGCCCATGTGGAAGGTATAAGGGACACAAGTCAACAAGCCGCTGGGCCACACATGCAGGAGTCACTACTGTGGGAGCCTCAATACACGAGGGGAAAGGACTATACATTACCTATTTGCTGGCAACTTCAAAGACAAAGCAAACATAAAGATAAACCAGAGTGAGGCATGTGGAAGAACTTATATTTCTTTATATCTGACTCCATGTATAAAAAAATATTTCAAGGACAATTTTGCTCCCACTTTTGATGACCTTGATTTGTCATACTTGAGGTGGTAGTGTACACATGCAACTGGTCAGCCTCTGGTGTGGACAATGTTGCTTCCTGTGTTGTGTTGAGAGGGTGACAGTGGTCCAAATCTAACTTATATATGCAGTTTCCTAAGCATCAGCAGATCTAAAATCTAAAGTTAAATATTGTATTAAAATATCTCATACAATAACAAAAAAAATTAATAAGAATCAAGCACACTCACTTCAATCAAAATATTCAAAATATACATCAATATACACATCTCTACACATACTTCTATATCTCTGACAGCAACTTAGCTAGATGAAATTTTTTTTAAAACATAATCCAAGAATTCCACCACATCCTTACAGCAAAAATGTTTGAGCTGTCGCAACAGACCTGGAGTCATCACACTCTGCCCTCACTCCACCCACAGTGTGCCTCAGGTGTGCCTCACTCTGTGCATCAGTAAGATTGATATAGTTGCCAAGGGAGCTGGTAGGGTGGAGAAGGGCAGCTTCTGTAATCCCTATTTCCACACAGTGGGAGAGCTTCA
>JAXIVD010006087.1:5000-25623 GCA_036785275.1 Cancer borealis
ACATGGGGACCAGCAAGAGAATGGAGGTTTTCCAGTAAAATGTTAACTGGAAGCTGAATCCAAGGACTATTTTGTTTTTAGAATCAGTATAATACATTATTTTTTTTTACAATCACAGTGTGGACATAATACTTGAAATGACATCACATAGTAAAGAGTGACTCACCTCTTGTTTCCTATAAGCATGATGACCATGTTGGAATTGGAGTGTTGACGTGCATCTTCCAGCCACTGCGTGAGGTGGTTAAAGGTTTCCCGCCTGGTGATATCATAGACCAGAAGGGCACCAGCAGCACCTCGGTAATATGACCTTGTAATGGACCTGAAAGCTTCCTGCCCAGCCTGGAACACAGAGGGAAAGTGCCGTGTATACAAACTTCAAGTATATTCCATGCAAGGACAGTATCATTCCCAGCTGGATAGGAAAGCTACATAAATAGTATAACACACTATCTACCTATTAGTGGCAGACAAGTCCCCTGATCTTACACTTTAATAATCATAAAAAATGAAATTAACATAATTTGTCTAGGGTACATCATGGCAATAATGCATAAATTATTACACAATACTGATCTCTCTCTCTCTCTCTCTCTCTCTCTCTCTCTCTCTCTCTCTCTCTCTCTCTCTCTCTCTCTCTCTCTCTCTCTCTCTCTCTCTCTCTCTCTCTCTCTCTCTCTCTCTCTCTAAACAGGAAGGTCTTTACTATGATATTGATTATGGTTAAAGCAGGTAAAAGGTTAAAACAGCTAAAGATGACCGTTTTCCTCAAGCATCTATCTTAAAGCTACACCTTATGTATACCTGCTTTTGTGTCTAGGGAAAGGCCAAGAATATTAGAGAAGGGAAGGTACGGTACTGTCAGGCATTGCTTTCACTTTCACTACACTGTCATGGTTAGGGTGTATTAGGTGTATTTGAAGCCAGGTGTACTTGGCAGAGTTGACCTGGTGAATGGACATACTTTTGACCTCCACCTTGGCCATGAAAATATTCCACACCACATTTCTGGCACAAAAATATGGCTAGTGTAAAGAGTGCAATCCTTCTTGATGTATAAGTAGCGACAAAATATTGTCCTATAATTTGCACCAGATTCCCTATTGTTCTGATTTGACAGTAATAATCCCATGGTACCAATAAGAAATAAAATATAAGAGTTTACAGTACATAACATATTGCTGATGTACATAAAAATCTTGGAAAATGTATCATCATAGTCTAACCCAAGTATACTTAAAGCCATGTAAGAGACATCCATGTAAACAGTAAATTACTATATTACATAAAATGTTGTATATGTTACAAACCAAAACTAGTACAAGAAAAATCAAGGGAATGACAATACTCACTGTATCCCAAATCTGAAGTTTGATCTGCTTGTTGTCAATGGTAATCATGCGAGCACCAAATTCCACCCCAATGGTAAGGTCATGGACTGGCTGGAACCTCTTGTCTGTGAACTGCAGCAGGAGACATGACTTTCCCACACCTGCAAGGGAAGACTGTCATGTAGGCATAGTAACAAAACAGGTATCATATGCATAGTCTACCCTGTTGCTACCCTCCATAAGGTTCCCACATCAGAAGAGTTGTTACATTTTGCACACACACTCCAACTTATAGGATTATGTTCCGTACCCATTTCTTGCTTGGTAAACAGACAGGCACTATAGCATCAAGGGAAACAAATAGTTTCCACCTGACCTGGGATTTGAGCCCAAGACTTCTTGCATGCTGATCCTACACCACCAGGCTGCTATTATATATTCCAGTTTCACACACAAAAAACCGCTAAACTTGATTCCACAAAAGTTGGGGCATTGATCATAATCTTATGGGAAAATGGCTAACTTGTTCCGAGTTCATTCAAAAATTTCTCCACAAAACAGTAAAACCTGGTAGTACGAGTGCACTATTATACGAGCAACTTGCTTTACAAGTCACCATTTGTGAGCATTTTTGTATCTTAGGGAGGGTGAGAGGAGCTTTGCCCCTCGCTAGGTTATAGATCACAAATTCATTATACTTTCAGACAAGATCTTTTTTGAGTGGCATGTTTATGGATACTTTAATGGAGTGGATTTCTTTTTTTTAATCTGTTGCTCTCTTTGGTGTAATGAGAATTCCAGTACCTTGAAAGTTAGATTTCCTAAAAAAAAGAAGAAAAAAAGGCCATATCCACATAAAAAAAGGTAGAATCCCAACACAAAAAATATATATATATTCTTCCCCTGATACAATAATTAGTAAAGCAAATCTTGACCAAAACATCTAAAACGCTGTACCCACCCAGTTGACTAACAATATCTATAACAACAATCAACATCAACTTCCTGTGTTCTCTATGACCTTAACACCAGCAGTTCTAAGTAGCCGATGGGTATTTGGGGTTTACAGCCATGCCTATACCTTTATTAAACCCAACCCCAAGAATATCCAGTGTTACACCCGTCTGAGCCCTGCCATATTCTTATATTGCCTGGTTCAAACTTTCCAATGGCACTACTCTAGGTAAAGTTGGGGCACACGCTGTAGCTGCCGCCGCTCATCTCCCGTCACATTGGCCTTTGAGCCTGTGGTGGAAATTAATCTGTTACGCCGGGACACAAGGCCACTGTGACATCTGACTTTCCACAGATTAACTTCCCCAGGGTTCCCTAGGTACCTATTTATATACTAACCCGTTTGGGAGGATGAACAGCAGGGTGAGCTGCCCTTGTCCGAGATCAAACTCAGGCTAGTGGACGTGTTAAACACTGCACCACTGAGGTGCTGCTCTTATCTATCTATAATCTAATCAAAGTACACCTAACTTAACCAAATTTAACTATATGAGGTGAGCTCTGGCCTCCATTGATCCTCCTGGTCAGTTTAGGACAAAATTAATATCTCAAGAACTAATGATTTCAGATGCAAAAAAAACAGTGCAGCAGCGTCTTATATGTGCAGAAGGCATCACATATAACACATAAATATCCTTCGCAGGGAGACGAGTGCAATACTGAAATAATACCCAGAACTGTATGTTGGATTATGATTAGTTATGAGATTAGACATCCAACCTTTACGTACTGTCATGTTTTTCCTTCTTTCAATGTTTAAACATTTTTACAACGAAATACACTCTTTGTTGCAGTACAGCTGAGTGATCTGTCTGTACACGAGATGGTGATGGTGTTGTTACATACCAATACTAAATGAGTGATGGAAGGCTGAGATAATAATAAACTAAGATTCAGAACATCTACATTTGTTATGTTATGCAGTATCTACTAATGCTTAATCATGCCATGCCCTCGTCATCTCCATTTAAACTAACAATAAATTAAAGGGATAACATGGAGATAGCATTAGTGTCTTCTCGCGAGGTTAATACTTACATGTCAGATAGAATTAAGGTTGCAGAATATCATGCAATATAAATCAACTTTCGGAAAACTTGTTAAAGCAAAAAAAAAAAAAAAACAAGGTAGGGTTAAGGTAGGCTAACCTTACCTCCATTTCACCCAATTAAAGTTTTTATTTTATTTGGTGTAGTAGTGTATAGTCCCTAATAATTAATATCATGTCAGCTGGTGTGTCAAAAATGTCTAGAAAACGAAATGTACACTTGAACATCGGTAATCAAATATGGTTGATAACTAATTGCAAACATCTGTTGCTGATATGCATTCTAACAAAGTTTCATAGAATATTCAAGGCAGTTATGTGTTTTCCAAGATACTCATGCCATCTTATTATGCTGAGAAAACAAAAGAATGTTAATCATGGCATTGTGTTGAGTGTCTGAGTCATTGCAGTAATCTGGTCATCATTGTCTAAAGTGGTAACAGCTCCACCACACCACCACACCCGTTCCACACCCAGGTTATCAACGCAATACAAAACAAAAGTTATAAAAAAAAACTGCAATTTACTATCTAGGCGGAAAGCTAAAGGTACTCTTAATATTTTATGTACAAGGTCGAAGATATGCGTTGTGAATATTTTCCAGGATCAAATACCATTAATCACCCTTAAAAATAATAGTTAATAATAATAACATCCACAGAATCATCATGATAATTACAAACAATTACAAGAGAGAAGAAAAACAGAGAAAAACATTAACAATATGAGTTACTGAAGCAAATCGATTTTCGCCATATTGGTTAAGCACAGGTAACACAGGTGATATTACCATTCTACAACCTTATGGACCTTTAATCACACTTGCAACACTTAGCACACACACACATGACGTACTAACCAGTGTCTCCGATGATGATATACTTGAATAAATAAGCGTAAGACATGGCGATGGTGCAGCAAGACTGTGACGTGACAACACTAACCAGCTGACACGCCCACTGATACCACACCCGCGACGCTCCTCTCATCTAGTAGCCCAAACCAGCCCAACCTCAAACCTTTCCATTATATTAACATTTCTATCCATTCATATATATTCGTACGTAATTTAAGATAGTGCATAAATAGTTTCCATCCATATATTAATGAAGAAAATGTAGGCTTTATAAAATAAATGCAATAGAACGCAATCTGTTTCTAGCTCAGGCGATCTGCATGGTAGCCTACACAACTGCACAATGGATGTGTATACGATTACCAAAACTATTATAGGAACTCCATGTTGGTGTTAGATAGGTGTTAAATAGGAATACGAGGTTGATATGTTAAATACAGTAAGCTTTTAATTGTGTCCAGGAATCTGCCATGTGGTGCACTAGGATCAAGGTGCAAATGCGTAGTTAAGGAGACAAAGTGAATACCGTATGGAATTGGAAATATAATAATAAAGAAACATTTGTTATGGCAGTGTCAAGCCCAACCAAACTTTGTCAGGTTGATACTTGATATGTAAAAATATTCACTTTGTTCATAAGATTACATTTTAACGGATCATGAACAGAATCGAGATCATAGGACACTGATTTAGACAGAATTTGACCTCTTAGATAGCTGTATGTTCAACATTCATATTTTGACGAAGCTTAAGCAATGCACAAGTGTGTGTTCATGTGATGAATTAAATTGCTGTAAAAACAATAATGCCAACAGGAGTACATTCATTCCCTGGAGTTGGTAACAGTGGCGCCATACGTAGTCTACGTTCATAGAAAACAAAGAAACTAGAAATTCTTAGCCGTCTTAGATATTATTTTATTATGGCACAGCTTCATCAGCTCAATTGATATCCAAAGCTCATATCTGCGAGAAAAAAATAAAGTTTCTCAACATATCGTACATATTGACGGTCGAGCTGCCCAGTATCGCTTGACTTCCTCTTATCTCTACTTCATTACATATTAAATAATCACCATATACATAAATTATTCAGATATGATTTAGTTATATCTGCATCTGAGCAATCATTGCAGTAATTATATATGTAATGTTTGGCAGTAGTGAGACACGGCATCGGTGGTGAGCCTCACGCTGTGTCGTGACTCATGTATACTTGTGAGCGTCACATGATGTTCAAGCATAGTGTTCACTCACGCACCATGACATTTGTTCCATTAAGATGAACCTAAATGTTCATAAATGTTCAGCATCAATGAAACATAGAAGAATAGATAGAACTCACATGGATCAAAAGTTTCATCTAATCTAGAGCAGCGTATCAATTAAACAAGTGTTCAAAGTCCAATGGCTTACTAACTCTGATAAGGTACACTAAATCAAATATTTTCTCATCTGTGCATCTCGTTTATCTTGAAATATGAGTGATAAGCGAAATGACGTGTTAGCCTAGTGCCTGTACGTTGCCAGGCACCACCGGGGTAGGGAAAAGCAATCCCAAGCCACCGGAAGCCTGCACTGCTTGCTCTATTCTCCCTTCTACAATATCTACCAAGTTTCCATTTTCGGCTGTTAAGATTTGCTACCCATTTCTTATCGTGAAATGTATAGGCCAGTGGTGTAAGGAACAAGAAGCTAAGAAACACTTTCATGACAGCTGTCCAATGTTTGTGACCGTGAAGTATGTAGATGCGCTACAAGTGGTGTCTGAATATGTACCAACAGGTGTTCATTAATGGAATCGAGGTAACATAGGTAATGTGTGAGGCACTATCAGCATCTGAGACTGAACGCAGGTGTCACAGTACTTTGCAAAACGTGGGTTACATTCACATCATAGAAATGTGTGGAAAGGAAGGACGGTATCTGTGCAAATTATCGCATCCTTCAAAACAAGCAATGCCTTCAGGGATAGTCATTGCCAATACACTTTATGCGTCCTCTAGAATGGACAGTGCCCTTAGGAACAATGTATGGCAATGTTATATCAAACAGGTGGTAGCTAACAAGTAGCTTTGGAACGAGATGTACAAATATATGTATAAGGTGTGAAAAGATATCTTCACTCGCCCTTGAAAGTAGAATGACGCTAGTTCAACTTTTTCTAGGAGCCTCAAGGAGTTTAGAAGAAGAGAGATGCGACAATGAATGTTCAAGAATGCATGACTGGCTGACATGTCGAGTCCTTGTGTAATACGTATGTAACTTTTTTCAACAAATAGATGCATGTTCTTGCCACTAACGGGCAAAGTGTCGTCCATCTTAGCCTCCATGAAGCCTATCGGCGCCACAGGTTTATGATGTGAATTAGTCAGTAAACATTAGCTGCTAATAAGATGATATAATGCTATTGATCTACCCAGCAGGATATTCTGGCGTCCTTTTAAATAGGTTGTCTTTTTGTCCCAGTGGTTGGTCGTCCAATGTCTTGGCTGTGTGAAGGGAACTGTGGGAAAAATTGTTACTTCCACTGATGAAGGGAAAGGAATGTTTGCATGAATTAATTAACTAATCAACTGATGGAGAGAGAGAGAGAGAGAGAGAGAGAGAGAGAGAGAGAGAGAGAGAGAGAGAGAGAGAGAGAGAGAGAGAGAGAGAGAGAGAGAGAGAGAGAGAGAGAGAGAGAGGGAGAGAGAACACACACACACACACACACACACACACACACACACACACACACACACACACACACACACACACACAAGAAGGGGACAACATCGACCCTTTCACGAGACAGAGACGGACAGAGGTAGACAGAGGTAGACAGGGAGACAGACCCCAGCCCTTACATGGAAACACTTCATATTGTTGACACGAACGCCTGCATAAATTATTCAGTTATATCTGCAAATTGTTCCTTGATTATACTCGAACCAGCGGATACGGCGCACAAATTGATGTTTTGTAAATGTGTGAAAAAAATTGTTCAGGGAATGAATAGAATTGTAAGTTACATGAACGTTACAGAGAGAAAATAAAACAAGAGAGGAAAAAAAGGGAGAATGTAATATTAGAGAAATAGCTAATGTAAAAACAGGCAAACAAAAACAACTATAACAACAAAAAACATGAAGAAGAAAAAATAAAGCCAAAGCAAAACAACACTATGAAAAACAAGAAAATCCGATAACAACAACAACAACAACAACAACAACAACAACAACAGCTCGTTCACCCACGCATGCATACCTTCAACCTAGAAATATATTAGTTTCTTAAAATATTGAGTATGAGAGAGAGAGAGAGAGAGAGAGAGAGAGAGAGAGAGAGAGAGAGAGAGAGAGAGAGAGAGAGAGAGAGAGAGAGAGAGTTATGCATTTGTCATTGAGATAAAACATTTTTAAAAAGAATTATCGACTTGCAGTGACTTTGGATTTTATCTCTTTATTCATATCTATGTGTATATATTTGTTTATTTATTTATATTATTCTCATAACTATTTTTTTTCTTTTACTTCCTTGCGACAATGATGCTCTTACAAAATATATCAAGTGTCCATAATTTTTTTGCTGTTTTTCTCTCTCTCTCTCTCTCTCTCTCTCTCTCTCTCTCTCTCTCTCTCTCTCTCTCTCTCTCTCTCTCTCTCTCTCTCTCTCTCTCTCTCTCTCTCTCTCTCAAGAAACGCCTCTGCATGTAATTTGACACCAGAGTTCCTTGCCAAAATAATCAATGAGCGTCCACTATGAATGAAGGGAGGAGGAGAAGGACAAGGTGGATGGAAAGGAGGAGGGAGATGGGAGGGAGAAGGGAGGGAGAAATAATGGGAATAGAAGGGAAGGGAAGGATGGGCAGACGCGCCTACATATATAATTTGACTCAAAGTTCTCAATGTTTACATCCTGCATCGTGGCATGTTGAACCATTTTGTTTGTATTATGTATGGATTTAAGAAGTATTATTTCTTCACTACGGAGATAAATGTGTGTGTGTGTGTGTGTGTGTGTGTGTGTGTGTGTGTGTGTGTGTGTGTGTGTGTGTGTGTGTGTGTGTGTGTGTGTGTGTGTGTGTGTGTGTGTGTGTGTGTGTGTGTGTGTGTGTGTGTGTGTGTGTGTGTGTGTGTGTGTGTGTGTGTGTGTGTGTGTGTGTTTATCGCCCTTCACACAAGCACTCCAGTACTTTATTAATTCTTAGAAAGCATGAGTCTAGATGAGGTGATATATGATGTATATGAAGTATTACACACACACACACACACACACACACACACACACACACACACACACACACACACACACACACACACACACACACACACATACACACACACACGAGCAACCAATGGGAGGGCGTGTCCTATATAATATTAGGACAGTATACCCTAATAAGTGTTGTCTCTGTGATGGCCATGTATGTACGTCTGGCCACACATACAGGGGATACTTGATTATATCGTCTCCTCTGCTGGGTATAATCTAGGGACGTTCAGCATGGATGTAATACACGGCTTATTGAACACTTGGACTTCTTAATTATCGAGAGGCGTTTGCAGACATCTAGTACGCCTTCTACCTTTATGGACACCTCCCTTTTGTCCCTTCTTCCCACTCCTGTATTCGTCCAGCTCTCCATCTCTTAGGAAACTTAGAAGAAAAGGAGAAGGAGGAGGCGAGGAAGATATTGATTTAGAATTGCACGTTGCGTCTGGAAAAGGGAATTGCATTATTGATGATGTATAAGTGTGTTGCGGTCACCTTTACTTGGAAGGGTTGAGGCCAAGCAGAAAATGTGAAGATGATGGATTTTTTTTTTCTCTCTCTCCTTTTTTTCATGCCTAAAAGAGTGTGTAGGAAGGACTCATATTTTAAGACTTACAGAATGCACCGCACGAATGTATGATCTCAGTTTTGTCGAAGAGGACGATAAAATATTCTTGATTAAGTCAATCTAAAAAATAGAATGAATAAATATATATAAAAATTTCGAATATGAATATAACCAGGGTTCTCAATCTATCTATCTATCCCTCTCTATTTATTAATATATCTATTTGTCTATATATCTATCCATCCATCTATATATCGATCTAGTTCAGAGAATGCAATGAGGCTATGACAAAGTTTCATCGATTTATCTATCTTATTCATGGTGTGTTTCTTAGAATTCCATCCATAAAATGCAGTTCAAACACATCAAAATAATATTCTAACATACTATTTACAATGTACGCACTTGCAAGTAAAAATAAAAACAGCGATACATATAAATTTTTCACATTTTTAGTGTTACGTCAATCTATTCTTACCTCTACTTTAAAATTTTTTGTTGACGTTAAGTCGCATAAACCATTTCACGTTCCAAAGTGTTTATCTATATTGAAACCATTACATTTAACTTTTCTTAGTCTTACACATCATCCTTTTCTTTCTTCACGGCTGTTACTCAGATTGTCTCTACAGTGAATCAGACATCAGCAGTATACCTTCCCTTCCCTCACATCACTATAGCATCATCAAGCCGTTCTTTACCCTATTTCTAGCACCACAACCTTTCACACACCGCACATATCGCCCACACACCGCTCCATTTTTCTTCCCAACGGCCCATAAGAGTTTCCTTAAGTTATATATACATTTTTACTGACCTTGCTCTAGCATACCATACGTTCATGCCACGCGAGGGAATACCAGGTGTGGGAAACATGAATAACGACGGTAAGAACGCGTCTGAGTTATCCTTCAAAAATGCCAAGAATCCACACACACACACACACACACACACACACACACACACACACACACACACACACACACACACACACACACACACGCACACACACAGAAGTTGACCCTAAGTGACCTGCGCCGTGACCCCATGACCTGACACACGCCGAAAAAGCCTCCCACTACCGAAACCTGTAATTTTCGGAGAAGGGACGAGCGTCAACTGCTTGGTAAACATTGTAACATTCACTGACCTCCCCGCCCTGCCCCGCCCCGCCCCACTCTGCCCCGCCCCGTCTGAACATAGAGGAATAAAGGGTATGGAGAAGGAGAGGACAAAGAAGAGGTTGTCTTTTTTAAGGGAAAGGATTAGGAAAAAAGAAAAAAAGGAGGATTGAAAATACAATAAGAAATGATGTAAAGCATGTGGGCAGTTTTTTTTTTTTTTTCCCTTAGCTCCTTTAATAAGTGTGTGTGTGTGTGTGTGTGTGTGTGTGTGTGTGTGTGTGTGTGTGTGTGTGTGTGTGTGTGTGTGTGTGTGTGTGGAAGGGTGTTCATTGCATTTTCAACACACACACACACACACACACACACACACACACACACACACACACACACACACACACACACACACACACACACACACACACACACACACACACACACACATCCATATTAGCCCTGGTTGGTGCAGTTCCTGACGGGGCTAAGTACAGGCTCCAGGAGGATTGAATTGCACTGGGCGATTGATGGCATGTTCCCCCGCTCCCCTCCCTTGCCTCCCTCCTTCCCCTTTCTCCTTCCCCCTCCTCATTCTCCTGCCTCCTTCCCCCTCCTCTCTGGTGATCAATTTCCATCTTATTTACGAGTCACCGAGCGTCGTTTTGATCGATTATGTGACACGAGTTTGGGATGGGTTGAACGTGAATTGTTTTGTTTTGGTTAGAGAGAGAGAGAGCTAGTGAAAGAGAGAGAGAGAGAGAGAGAGAGAGAGAGAGAGAGAGAGAGAGAGAGAGAGAGAGAGAGAGAGAGAGAGAGAGAGAGAGAGAAAGGGTGTAGAGATTGAATATAATCTTGAAAGAAGGAACTGTGGACATCTCAAGGTCACGTCTAAGTCCCCGTGCTCGCCAACATCACCAACAGTAATTATGATGAAGGCTTGACAGTGGTGATTAGGATCTTCGTCTTCATTACAAATCGTTATGATCTTTATCTTCATTAGCGATCATTATGCTTATTAGTGATGACTGGTGTCCTCTCCAGGCAAGATACCGCGGGACAATAGGTTAGGTTCTCAGTGTCTGCAGAATTCCTTAGTGAGTCTGTATGAGTCTGCAAGTGTATACCAGTAGTATGTAAAATTGTGTTATCATAAAGGAAAAAAAGTAAGATAATTTAGATAGGAAATATGCCTACGTGTTATCAATAAATAACGCAGCACGAATTGATTGGTTGTAAGGATATTATTCTTAGATCGTGTCGAGACCTTGTAGATGAAAAAGAAATATAGTTAACTGCACCTACTTGAATTATGCAAAGATCCTGCATGACGTAGACCCAGACGCCCACTCACTCGAGGAGAAAGAAAACACACCAAAGTAGTTTCTAAAAAGGAAAAATAAAAAAGTTAAGTAAACAGGAAGGCATCAGGATGGACAGTGGGGGACCTGCAAACACACGTCATTGCAAGTCTTCTATTTATCATGTATGTAAATGACATCCCACACAATATATTGTCAAATGTTAAATGTTTGCAGATGATACCTACACAAGGTTATCAAGACAGGAAAGGGTAAATATGAATTGCATGAAGGTTTAAGTCAACTTTGCAAATGGACAAAGCAGTACTTGAGGATGATAATATTGTAAAGTGAAAAGTCCATGAGATTGTTAAGGAGGAAAAAACAATTGAGATAAGGAGGAAGTAAAATATGAGGATGAGGTGGACCAAATCATTGATCAAAGAAAGACACAGCAATCTGAGAAAGTATGTAAGTAGTGATAATGACCTACAATTTAGTCTTCACTCTTATGCCAGGAAACTGCTGCAAATACACATGTAGTGAGGAACAGGGGCGCTGCTGTCTAGTCTTAAAGGATTTGTACGTCAGCTTCAATCCTTCTGGGGCGAGCATGGCAATGCAGTCTCCCGCCGAGAAAATAGAATAAATAAAGCATATGACAGTGTTTATGGGTACTTTGAGGCCATAATCATTGGGCAAGATATGTGTTTCAAGGCAGTTTTTAGTATTTGTATCTGAAAAGAAAGGTATACTTGAAAAAACGAAAGGTTTGATGCACAACACTTATTTTTAGAGACTAGACTTTGATATTTCTATAAAACTTTGGGTGACGATTACAGTGTGAGAACGTAATTAATGTTTTTTTTTCTTTTTTCTTTTTCTTTTACAGAAATAAATACAGATAATTTAACTGAAGTACTGAATATTCACTAGGTAAATGACTCTAGGTCTCAGAAATAAAAGTGTTAACCACAATCAAAATAATAAATAAATGCGTACCAACGTTACAACTACATTATGAAACAAGATCAAATACACTGATACTCACTTAACTAAAAACATTAATCAGGAAAGACACCTATAATATATCTGAGCATGACAAGCTTCAAATCACCTAAGGACAGACCAGCAAGATATGAAAACAATAATGTGAAGGATGAACTTAACACAGCGACTCCTTGAAGGATAGGCTGGTGATAGGTTGTTAAATATTCACTATGGTAACGATAATACACCTCACGCAGCTACAGAGATGTTGTGGACGCTATAGTGCAAGCCAGTTCAAGAAAAGACTTGTATAATAATTAATAAGGTGAATAAAGGATGAATAGGCTATCCCTTTGACGAGGCTTGGGCCACGCAACATGTGTGGCTATTGTTTCATAATTTACTTTTGTTAATATGTTTTGTCAACTTGTATTCTTATAATAAAATAGATTTATACATTTACCTTTCATGATTATGCATATCTCTCACACAGCCTTTGTTATGAAACTCAATTTGATTTTCGGTGCAAACATTGGAAGAGGAAACTGATTCAATAGGTTTTTTTTTTTTTTTTTTTTATCATATCCTGAGTATTTATCATCATATGCAGTTTTTTTGCATTGATATACAAATATACATCAAACATATAATAATGATAATAAGATATAAACAAGATAATGTAATACAAAAATAGTTTAGCTCGGTTTCCCTTGTGTGCGAGTGTAAACATGGCGACATGCTCCTAGAAAGACAGGCTCGTGCTTGTTTAGGCTTGCTTGTCATGCAACAGTGATAATCATTACTAATAGTGTTAGTATTACAAGTCCTAGAGGATGCTGGAAGACTACAAGCAGCATCCAGACGTGGAACATTGCCTGGGACGTCACCTGCAGGCATTCTATCATGGTAAGGGTGTGTGTGTGTGCGGTAATGGCCGGCTGGTGAACTTAAGGTTGCTGGTTCGATCCTGGCTCACGGCAGCTCAACTTGGTGTGAGGAGTAGCGCTCTCTCGTTAACCTCAGCATCAATATAGGATGTATAGTTACCTAGTTCGTGGGAATTGTTTAATTTATATGGTAAATTTCCAATGCAGCTCCCGTTTCAACCCCGCCATGTTGTTGTATTGCTTGGTTCAGATTTTCCAATGGCACTACTCTTTCTTTCTAATTAAACCTAACCTAACCTAATGAAACCTAGCCTAACCTAATTAAACCCAACTTAGCCTAACCTTAATGTTTGGTAAGGTTACGGAAAGCAGCAGTCATCGGCCCCAGCCTTCCCTGCACGTGGTTATACTTGTTCTGTGCTCCACTAGATCTGGCAAACTTTATCGCACAATTATTGTGTATTTCATTAACTTAATCTCACCCTAACCTTCCAATTTCAATTATTTATCTATTCATTTACTTGTTTATATATATATATATATATATATATATATATATATATATATATATATATATATATATATATATATATATATATACATATATATGTATATATATATATATATATATATATATATATATATATATATATATATATTTATATTTATATACATATATATGTATGTATATATATATATATATATATATATATATATATATATATATATATATATATATATATATATATATATATATATATATATATATATTTTTTTTTTTTTTTTTTTTTTTTTTTTTTTTTTTTTTTTTCCCGTGTTAACTTACCAGACGGGAATACCTTGTCAAAGGTGTGCTTTCACGGTCCAAGCGAACTGATGGGCAACGAAGTAGTGTTTGATGTAATCAAGCTATGGAGGTTTTGAGGACAAACCAGCCACAAAGTCTGCCTGCCAGCTGGAAAATTCAGCTTAACCTGTTCCCTCACCGAGCTGAGGTGGTGTCAAGGCTCGGATTGAAGATGTCTTGGTTACCGAACAGTGTTTTCATTTCAGGGTACAACACCTTCAGCTAGTGTTGGCACACCTTCCTCATCATATTGACATGTTGTTACATTACTTTGCCCCTTAGTCCTTTGTAACAGGCGGCAACTCCCCTCTATGCATTTTTTACATGCATTTAAGGGAATCCATAGAAATGTGGGAGAGAAAGAAAAATATTATGGAGAACTTTGCTTTCGATTCAGAATGCATTTGATTTCTATAGTGGAAAGTTTAGAAAAATATTAAACCATAAGAACCCAACTAAACTTACTCTATATTGTCATGTTCTGGAAAAACTGTATAATTTGACTGAACACAAACATATAACATACTCAAATGTGATGCAGACGGATTTGATTTTCTTGAAATTTTCTCCATGGTATTATATTGATACATATTCATACATACCTGCTACTTGTTTTAAATGACAACTATCTGCACACTTGGAATAGGCTCATTACATGCTACAATAATGCTAAACATAGTACTTAACAATAGCTTGGTTATTTTGACCGCAGAATGTCCCTCTTCTTCAATCCCTTCACCTCTCTGACAGAACGGCGATGCTAAGGGTAAAATCCTTAGTCTTACAGGAAAAAGTTGATTCACCAAGTCGTATTGCTGTTGGCTACCAGTTAATTGTTTGATTGCACGCTGCAGTTTGTGATGAAGTACATAGTTAAGGCAAATTCCACCACCTCCGTCATCACCAATCACATCCATATTTACTGACAGTAATCTAGTGTGAATTTTAAAACATGCGCTAGGCTATAACTATTCTTCAAATCTTATGTACATGATCTTGTATTCATGATGCTATTTTAACGAAATATTGATACATACTCTTCAGTGTACAAATACTAATAATGATCAAATAAAGTAGATATGTAACTCTTCCAAATCTTCATCTTCGCAGGAGTGTGGAATAGGTTTGTAGCCGCCGCCGTGCAATGCAGTACAATGAACGCATAAGTAAGAACAGCGCGAGTGTTACCTGCCCAGAGCACGAGTCCATAAATTGAGAGGTGATTCTAGGCTCTAGTGAACAAGCGTGGCATGAAACTCTACGTATTGTTTGTAAGGTAAGAAGGCTGGAAGAGGCCTGGTGTGTGCATTAGTTTTCTCATGTGTTTGTGTGTGTGTTTCTTTCTTCTGTATTGTACTGTGTTTCCTCTGTTTATATATATTGTTTTTTCTCACGTGTTTCTGTGTTTTTCTTTCTTCTATATTGTACTGTTTCTTCTGTTTGATATATTGTAAGATTCTGTTGTCTAGATACGTTTCACACAGGTTTTATAAAGTTGAGGTCGGTGTTAATGTTATATTTTGTTAATTTGGAATAGGTGGCTGCAGGAATGTACGCTATTTGAGACTAGGTTATGGCTACGGTGGCTTCGAACAGGTCTGGTGAGGCTTCGTAAATAAAACTAAGGTTAGGGTGTGAGGCTTTATTTCTGAATTGCTTGTTTTCCGGGAAATGTGTTGCCAATATAAATATGTTAAAATCAATGGAATATTTCTTCATTGGCTGTCAGTGGTTGCCTCTCAGCCAATCATGTGCCTCTCTTGTAAATTTACTGTAGTCTTCAGTCAAAATATCGCGCAGCAATTGAGGATAATGATAGTCATGATTTTAATGATGATAATGCAGCAATAAATCACCAGAAATCTTGGTAAAAATCTTGCCGGACAAAAAAGAAAAGTGACGCTCGCTGATGGGAAGGAGACAGACACAAACAACGTGGGAGACTTAAGTAGTGGTGTTTGTTGAGGAAAACATGTAGCCACGGGAGAAGGAGCAAGAAACCAAAAATAGATAACTTAACTTAAAAAATATAAGTGGTCCTTTTTCTGGCCGCACCTCCACTAATCATGGCGCCAACCTGGAGTTTGATGCAAATTTTTAAGCTTTAGGTATATTATAAAGCCACAACACCCGATCATCTTGGGCGGGATGTAAAGCTTCGTTGACCTTGGCGCCCATAATTAACGCCGCCGGCCCAGAAATTACCAAGGATCTATATTTTTCTATAGAGGCTAAGTGAGAGGAGTGTATGTGTACGTATGCATGGGTGTGTGTATGCACGCCTTGTCTCGGCTACCCGCCCCCTCCATCGCCCCACACTTTAAGGCAGTGGTTCTTAACCTTGATGGAGGTACTGAACCCTGCAAGCTTCATCAGTGCATTCACCGAACCCTTCGTGACGTCACGAATAATACGAGCTGGTTACTAATAACCACATTTGGGCATTCACTTTTATCCAAATAGTATGGAATCTGACGCACCGTGATGAACGTTACTAAAGAAAGAATATGTTTTGAAATGTTTGTGGATGAATGTTTTTATCTTTTGTTTTTACCTTTTGTTGAAAGTAGACTTAGAATTCTTGACCTCTGCCGAATCCCTGAGACTGACTCAACGAACCCCTGGGGTTCGACCGAACCACTGCTTTAAGGGGATGTTAGCCTGGTGTGTGTGTGTGTATGTGTGTGTGTGTGTGTGTGTGTGTGTGTGTGTGTGTGTGTGTGTGTGTGTGTGTGTGTGTGTACAAACATACATACATATATATATATATATATATATATATATATATATATATATATATATATATATATATATTATGTCAGTACATATAGACGGAATCAGTCTTTTAATATGCTGAGTGCAGCTTACAAAAAATATATAGAAGAAAGATATGATAGATAATGGCGAGGCGGATTGGTTGAAAAAAATATGTATATATATTAAGCTGTCCACGATCATAGTTTTTTTTACTGTTTTGCAATCGACGAACACTGTATGATATAGGGTAGTGAGTTGTTTGCTTCTTGGCCGATTGGTGTGTTTTGTGGCTTAATTATTATATGGTTGTTGTTGTTACCATCATTTCATTACTATTATCATTATTGTTACCAATGATTATTATTACTATTGGTCTCGTTTCTTCGTTTTTGTTTATTATTAATCTTTTCTTTGAGTTAAGCCATTATTGCATATCAACATATGATTATATTTTATACAGTAACTGCTGTATAACACCAAGCGGGGGAAATAATACATGGAAGCTATTCGAACGTTCTTCCCATTCCAAGGCCAATCATCAAGGGTGTTACATTACTGTGTTGGGCTCAGGGTGCAAGCTTCACCTCAACAGATTTTTAGTTTACGTTGACTTGCTCGAACTATTTATGAGTTATATAATTTCTTTATTTTATTCACCCACTCAAGCTTGGTGTTTTGTCATTCTTTTTTTTTTCTTTTTTTAGAGTGGTAAGGTTTTGTTAGGCCTATGTGTTAGTTCTCACATAATCATAACCGTCAACCAGTACGAGTGCACACATAAGTTTTCAAAAGTACTTATTGAGTCAGCCAAGTGAGGTTCTGTTTCATTGTCTTTCCTCTGATAACGATGATGACAATTATTAGTAGATTTTTTATTAAAGTAATTATTTTCCTTCAACAGCTAGTGGTAACACGTGGCGGCAGACCCTGACTCGGGGATTACATGAGGGACTGTCGCTAGTAAGTCGTCGGGCCACGCCTTCACGGGCAGGGCACGATGGCTGAACCCCCACTAAGCCTTTAATGTGACCCTCCTGCCAGCGCCGCCACCACCATCGCCACTACCACCATTATTGCCACCACCACCACCGCCACCTACGATGATCTGAAATACTAGTTGGATCACCATCGTTACTCTCTGTGGTAACAACACTCAATACTTGAGAAAAAAGGTAACTTTTCTTTTTCTTTTAGTAGAATTAACAATATTGGAACCTTGAACACAACTCTTCGGGCGGCCACCCCCATCCCAAGCCTGGCCGCGGACCACCATCAGCAAAGTTTGCTGTTAATATTTATCGTTATTTTCCAATCAAGAGACTGCATATATCTGAAAGACACTAAATAATTTAAATTCAATATATCTATGTAGCTTGAAGAGTAAAATTTTTGGTGAAGAATCTATTATCGATAAAAAACGGAAGCCATTACATGCGTCAATTCTTCCTGACGCTTGTGTGAATTGAGTTACTCCCAGCGATTTAAGATAAGATACTGTAGCGATGCTACACACACACACACACACACACACACACACACACACACACACACACACACACACACACACACACACACACACACACACATACACACACACACACACACACACACACACACACACACACACACACACACAGACAGACACATACACATACACACACACACACACACACACACACACACACACACACACACACAGACAGACAGACAGACAGACACACACACACACACACACACACACACACACACACACACACACACACACACACACACACACACACACAGACAGACACATACACACACACACACACACACACACACACACACACACACACACACACACACACACACACACACACATACACCCTGTCTGAGGCTAGCGCCCAGTCCGGCAGCCTTGCAGTCCCGCAGCATTGCAGCCCCGCATCCCTACAGCCCCCAGCCTCAAAGCCCTGCAGTCCCGCAGCCCTGCAGAACCGCAGCCCTAAAGCCCTGTAGCATTGTAGCCCTTAAGTCCTGCAGCATTGCAGCTCCGCACCCCTAAATCCCTGCAGCATCGCAGCTCCGCAGCTCCGCAGCTCTAATGCCCTGCAGCATTGTAATCCTAGAGCCCTGCAGCATTGCAGCCCTAAAGCCCTGCAGACCCACAGTCCTGCAGTTGACATTGGCTCTGCCGCAAAACCGCTCCAAGTCGCTCCCCCATCACCAACAATAATTGTATGTTTATTTGTTGATAGTGGGATAAGTGACAGACAGACTGACAAACAGATAGACGAACACACACACACACACACACACACACACACACACACACACACACACACACACACACACACACACACACACACACACACACCGGATAACCACATTTTTGGCTATATGGCCTTAACTATACATAAATAACAATATATATTCTCCGTGCGCCGTACCTTACCTGCCTTACCTGCCTTACCTGCCTTCCCTGCCCCGTTAGTACCAAGAGTCGCCCGTTTCCTGTCCCACTCCGGATGTGTGTGTCTGTCCCTCCTCGCTCACACCTCTACAACAGACCCTCACAAACATCTCGTAACTCACCGCCTCCCCGCACCACACACCACAGCTGACGCGTCCCACCCGTTATGTGTTGTTTATACGCAATGGGATTTTTTTTGTGTGTATATTTGTTTGTTTTTTTTGCCTTTTTTACCGAGAAAGGAATATGAAGACAAAGATTTAGTCACCTGTCTTCCAGAATGGCCGATACATCTTCCTTCTGTTGTGTGTGTGTGTGTGTGTGTGTGTGTGTGTGTGTGTGTGTGTGTGTGTGTGTGTGTGTGTTCATCAATCTGTCTATATATCCGTTTGTATGTAGGCATGTATTATGAGTATATGTAAATGTATGTATCTATAGCTCTATCTATCTATTTATCGATCTATATACCTACCTATCTATCAATATCTATCTATCTATCTCTATTTATCTATCTATCCATCTGTCTGTCTATTGAAAAGAGATAAGACAAAAAGTGTCGAAGTAAGTAAACAAGTCAACGAAAAACAGGCAAGAAGAGATCAAGACAAATGTGAATATGATACAAAACCACAACAGTTATAAAAAAAAACTTCAACAACGATTTAGCGAAGAAAACAACAACAAGTATTCTCCTTAAAAGACAGGAATGGTCAAAATATTTAATACAGGGAGAAAATGGTGAAAAGGGTTGAGGTTTATGAAGAATTATACTCTTTATACATCACAACATTGTCAGTAAACATGTCAGACGACGACAACACAGTGCAAGGAGTACCAACAGACCAAGTAATAATCACTGCCATCAAGTCTTAAAGCGAGGACAGACAGGCACCAAGAGAGGAAGGGATGTTGAAAAGGGTCACAAAAGATACAGGAATGAAAGGCTATCGTCGATTAGCACATTTATTTTCCAAGTGTATATTCCAGGAGTGACTGCAATGTAATGATGATATTATATATTTGTTTGTATATATATAAACCCACATCCACACGCAAAGCTAGACAGATAAGGCTAGACAGATAAGTAGACATAGGTAGATGCAGTGTGATACTTGAATATTTAGTCAGGTACAGACAAACACTTTGACAAACAGTCGGATAGATCAATACATGAATGAGTAAATAAGATATATAATGTTAG
>JAXIVD010006088.1:5000-15000 GCA_036785275.1 Cancer borealis
AGGTGCTTCAACGACCGAGCTTTAAGTGAATCGGCTTCGCAATGTAGTTCGATGCAGATTATGACTATCTTCTCAAACTTCAGAAACCTACAGGGGATTAAGGATGATTATTTGACATTAAATATGAATGTGAGGAGAAAAGCCTGTCCGTGTTATTAATTGTCCGTAGTGGAGACATCCGTCAACACACTCTGCAGGTTCATAGGAGGACGCGGCAGCAGGCAACACTCACACTGTATTTCTTTTCTTAACGAGTTGCCATATTTCTCTACGAGCTACAATTTTGTTGTGCTTTCCTTAAACTATGAATGCTGAAAATATAGACATTTGAAGAGTTTTAATTTTAATTTCGTAATAGACGATAGACGTAATAGACTTAAGTGACGTCATCATAACCGTAAAGCAGAGTACAATATAAATTAGTTTTATGAGAAAGATAGTTTCAGGGATGTCATTTCAGAATCACCAAACAACATATTGATGACACCCAAAACACCCGCATATTGTCCTCATAGTTACCAATAAGATGACTAAGATTCCATGTGGTTCATCACGTCCGCGTCTCAATAAACTTCGCTCTTGCACGGGGAAAAAAAAGTGAAAGAGAAAAGATAAATCAAACCGAGTTGACATGAACGAAAAATAATCACACCAACTCAGCTGACTTGACGAGGGGAAGACGAACACGACCCAGGCAGGGAAAAAGGTAACGAGCAAGTGATGTGGTGATTGGCGGGGGAGGAGGAGGAGGAGGAGGAGAAGGAGGAGGAGGAGGAGGAGGAGGAGGAGGAGGAGGAGGAGGAGGAGGAGGAGGAGGAGGAGGAGGAGGAGGAGGAAGAGAACAAAGAAGACGAAGACGATAACGACGAATGGCATGGAGAACGAGGACAGGAACGACAATAATCAAAAGGAAGAAGGTGAAAACAATGACAACGAGGAGAAGAAGAAGAAGAAGAAGAAGAAGAAGAAGAAGAAGAAGAAGAAGAAGAAGAAGAAGAAGAAGAAGAAGAAGAAGAAGAAGAAGAAGAAGAAGAAGAAGAAGAAAAAAAAAAAAGAAGAAGAATACGACGAAGAGAAGGATCACGTGTTATCCCAATCTACTTAAACTCCATAATCCACACCACCCTCCCAACACTACATCCCCTCGAGCACGTCATCCCCACCAATCCCCACCAAAGATGAGCCTCGATACACCACCAATCCCCCACAGCATCAGACACAACACAGCCTCCATCCCCACCACCACCAGGAACCTTGCACTACATCATGTTAATCTATTAATCTCACCGTGAATGCGAATCTACAACTCACTGCCTCCTTTCAGAATACAACCCATGATTCTCTCCCTCTCCCTCTCCCCTTTACCAACATCAACTTCACTCTTCCTCTCCTCCTCTTACTCTCACTCCCTCACATCGCTATCAATCTTATTTCCTCCCTCACCCACGCTCCCCCATCCAGTTTACACCTTCCCTTCACTTCCTTTATGCATCCCAGCACTGCACCTGTCCCCAATATCCCATCCCGTCACCCATCTCAGCTAGTACCTGCCTTTTCTTAGTGCAGAGTAGTAGTAGTAGCATCGTGGCTTTGGTTATGGGTAAGTCACGCTTGAAAAGGCGTCATGTACTATGTGTTATCATGAAAAAAAATCCATAAGCGACTGAGGAGGAATGGATAAGCAATGTAGGTATTCGAACCTTGGTTAGTTTTTTGAGATTGCCACATGAGTATAAGAACCATTTGACCACTATTTTCTCTCTCTCTCTCTCTCTCTCTCTCTCTCTCTCTCTCTCTCTCTCTCTCTCTCTCTCTCTCTCTCTCTCTCTCTCTCTCTCCGGGAAGTAGTTCAAAGTAAACACGCAGGGCGCGGCAAGGAGATGAAGAGGGAAGGAGATAGAGATTAATTAATGGAAATTCAGGATCACAAGAATAAATCATATTGAAAATTTGCATATGACGGTGTTTGTCGCGACGCCTCTGAGCCTGGCAGGGAGAGACATAGTGATTCAGGTGGTAGGGGTTCTAGTTGGCAAAGTGGTAGGGTTTATGGGTGGCAGGGTTAATGGGTGGCAGGGTTAATGGGTGGCAGGGTTTATGGGTGATAAGGTTTATGGGTGGTAGGATTTATGGGTGGCAGGGTGGGTTCAAAGTGAATAGAAACAGTGAGTGGCAGGGTTTGTGGGTGGCTGTGGCAGGGTTTTTGGGTGGTTGTGGCAGGGTTTGTGGGTGGTTGTGGCAGGGTTTGTGGGTGGTTGTGGCAGGGTTTGTGGGTGGCTGTGGCAGGGTTAATGGTGAATACAAAACTGTCCACGAAGAGATGACATTAATTTCCAAGCACAAATAATCTTGCCTCAGAACCGAACAAAAAAAAAATGCATCAACAACACTTCACAAAAGAAAATAAACACATTAAACTGAACTCAATCATTAAAAAAAACAAAAGAGATTAAGGTAAGAAAAGGATGAAACGCAGGAACCACAAAACGAGAAAACTTTCGTGATTACAAGGAAGAAAAAAACACTTAATCTCCCACACAGGTACTACATTCACTAGTCTATTTACTCCCCCAAGACGAGGCATCACGCCACCGAACACAGGTGTGGATTGGCCAAACACACGACTGTTCCTCCACAACACTATCATTATAACGACGTCTTATAGGATTCATTGCCTTACGTAGACCAAATAAGTCCCCTCATTATAAAACTTAAGAGATGTACTCACTACCTAACCACCTATATTATGTAAAACCTCATGAACTTCTTCCAACAAATTCGAACTCTTGGTCTTCTGTTCTTACCAACTTCAACTCGTGACCAGTACAGGTGCATTCCACTTAATTAACATTGCGTTACTTAACAGAAGGAAAGTGGAGTAAAAGGTGATTAAATAATCCACCCGAACTAAGTAGCTTTAGATCATATAGTTCTGCTAGGGTTAACGAGAGAGCGCTGCCCCTCTCAACAAGAAAAGGAGCTGCTGTGAGCCAGGATCGAACTTCCAACCTTTAGGCCACAAGCCGAGCACCACCCGGCCCTAAAAGGAAAGTGGAGTAAAACCTTCAATTACTGTCAGGCAATGAAACAAAAGTGACGTTAAAGCAAAATAATCCCGCTGCTTCTTGCTTGATGGATACAGATGCAAGGGTCCTACAGGTGTTTATTTGAGTCCATACAATTACAGGGAAGCATCTTTGATCACCTGACAACGCCATGTGGTCTACGGCTATGTAACATGTATATGCAATTATAAGCAATTTCCTCCGTAAATTCAGTTATCTCCGACCAAAGCAGATTACGCTTACAGCACCACCTGACAAGTGACGCGGCGGTGACGGTGGTAACATTGATGGACCATGACACAGATTTAATATCAAAGAATGTTAAAATGTTGACAGGAAAGGAAAGTTAAAAAGCGCGCAAGGTAATCAAGACGTGAAGGATAAAATCATCAATATTTTTTTTCTTCTCACGGATTTAATAAGGAAATGAACACATATATTGGATACTAACTAATCTATGTTAACCTATACTACTCAAAAATACAGTGTTCAATGTGGCTCAATCAAACTACTTCGTCCAATCATAATGCGGAACACGTCTCACAGTTTTCCTTCATAACTGTGCAAAACATAACTGCTGTTTGAATGCGTCGCTAAATATAACAACAAATTTAACCTTGACGTCAACAGAGTAAAGAGATCCACATTTAGCCTTCACTGAGAGGCTTTGAAAAATGTCTCAAGTAACCAGCAAGTCGCTTTTCCTTAACTTGCTTCTGACGCCACAAAGCTCAGAAGCATATCACATTTCCTAACCATTGAATGTCTTGACAGAGCTTCAGAATCCATTCAATGCAAGTATAGCTTAAATCTCTTGTAAGTCACTTTAATCCTCTGCCTCTTTGGTAATAAATGATTACTGAGGTAACAAGGACGGTACTGACGGTCTGAGTTTCCCTAAGTACCTCATTTATTACCAACACAAGGAGGATGAGCGACTGGGTGTGCTGAACGCCGAGTGTCCAGGGAAGGATAAGTAAGCACTGAAGCCGTGAATTCATAGTTGTGCGTCGCGGTAATTGCTATCCCGTGGATGTTGCAATCTTACTCCATGAACGTTGCAGATAAACAGGCAAAGAAAGCCTTACAATCCAAAAAAAATCAAGGTTATATCCGCCACAGAGACTATCACTGATATTCTTTACTCTGTAATTGTGTGAGTGCGATCAAGACAGTGCGGCAGCTCCCCTTCCTTTAAAGACAAGACGAGCGACATAAGGAAGAAAGGCAGGGTATTGAGGACGAAGCTTCCCCTCGGCGCTTAGATCAAAGGGACGCCCCTCACTTGATGGGGAACAGAGGGTTTGGTGAGAATGGAAAGACAGGTAACAGGATTAGCTACTCCATTCCTTTTTGTGATGTGTGAGCGATGGTTTGTGGCACAGAGGAAGGGAAAGGGAGATAAGGGAGGAAAAAAGGGGATGGGGAGGGAAAAGGGGGATGGGGAGGGTGTGGTACAATTGATGCTGTTACATCTGATCACGTTAGCTTTTAAATTAAGACTAAGATGTTAATTTCTTAAGTCAATTTTAATGCAAGAGGGCCCGTTTGTAGCAGTGGGCTGTAAATGGGATCTGGCAGGTGGCTCATTTCATTGCAATGCTTAAACACAGTGATCTAGTTCCTTTGCACTGCTTGATTAACGTATCGATCCTGACGACAAAAAGGTATCTATGTACATACTTTGCGAGGAATCAGGTGTTAAACGGAAATGCCGGTGATCACATCCTTGTGCTGTCCACTCTCCCACCGCCTTCCCTGTCTTCTTCTTCTTCTTCTTTTCATTACCATAATAACATATTATTGTTATCATTGATTATTATCATTATCTGTTCTTATAAGGTTTATCATTATCATCACCATTATTACCATATCATTAATAACTGTCATTATCATCATTACTAAAAACATGATCGACTGAGGATGTATTTACTCCTCATGATAATATTTCAGTAAAACATATTAAACAAACGATTCCAAGGCATATTTACCGGAAGTTCAAAATATTAATGAAAGAAAAAAATAATAAATGCATAAATAAAACTTCAATATTCAACAGAGCATGGTGATGCCAGACTACAGTCCTACACAAACACAGTACTCGTATGACAGTGACAGCATGGCAGGCGTGTTATAGCTCAATACAACCGAACTTGGCAGAGTATACATTACTAGTCTCTACTATCATGTTTGTATTTTTATTATCATCAATTCTTGTTTGCATTTTTATTATTATCAATTTTTGTTTCTATTTTTATTATTATCAATTCTTGTTTTCATTTTCATTATCCTCAAATACTTTACACGTAAGAGAGGCTGTCCAAGGGCTAACATTAATTAAAGAAAACACATTTACATTACCCTTAGCCACCCCAAAAATATTCATATAAAAATTCAAGTGTGTGTGTGTGTGTGTGTGTGTGTGTGTGTGTGTGTGTGTGTGTGTGTGTGTGTGTGTGTGTGTGTGTGTGTGTGTGTGTGTGTGTGTGTGTGTGTGTGTGTGTGTGTGTGTGTATGTGTGTGTGTGTGTTGAATAGTCATATAACAGCTGTCATACGCGCCAATACGAAATTTTTTCTTGTTTACAATCGCGCAATTCACATAATTTACTCTACTAAAACACAACAATTTATGTTAATTTGTCTACACACACACACACACACACACACACACACACACACACACACACACACACACACACACACACACACACATACACACACACACACACACACACACACACACACACACACACACACACACACACACACACACACACACACAACACATCACAATGACAGGATTACATTTGTATAAATGAACGAATTATCATTACTTTTAGTATCAGAAGTTACAGCTGTGCTAATCCATGCAAGACAAGAAAACAAAATAAATATGTTTAAGTATATAAAAATATAGGAAAAATATAAGAAAGTGTGTATATATAGTGCAGTATATATGGTGTATAGTAGTATATAAATATAATATATATATATATATATATATATATATATATATATATATATATATATATATATATATATATATATAGAGAGAGAGAGAGAGAGAGAGAGAGCGAGAGAGAAAAAGTGAGAGACACACACACACACACACACACACACACACACACACACACACACACACACACACACACACACACACACACACACACACACACCCGCGCGCGCACACACACACACACACACACACACACACACACACACACACACACACACACACACACACACACACACACACACACACACACACACTTAGTGTTCTGCTTATTTGGGCCGCCGTGAGTAGGTCAGTAACATTTGCTCAGGAAAGAAAATAAAGAAAAAAACACCACTTTTACCCTTAACTTCCTGGTGTGAGTGAGCGCCTCGGTGATTCTACGAGACCCGACAGTATTCCTTCAGGATGCCAAGGACTCCTGCAAAAAAACTACTGCCACTCGTCGTCAAGGAAGACCCGCGCCTTCATGGGTCTCCTGGTCGTTCCGGTAGTTTGGTCGTGAAGAGTCATGCTCGACGCCAACGATGAGCACTTCAATGTGATTGTATTTTTTCGTAATGATTTTTGATGGTCTTGCCTTCGTCGAATTTAGTGCTGTGTTGGAGCAGCATGAACAGGATTCTCTCCTCTTGGTGTAAGCTCACTTGTGCGGTTTGACTGTGGTGGTTAGCGACAGTAATTCTCTCGGTTAATCCTCATGGTTGAGGAGGACGGGAGGGTGCTGTGTGGTTTTCGTTTGAGAAAATATACTTGAGCAGTAGGTAAGGCAATCTCTTCTGGCCCAGCGACGAAGACCACTCGACCAGGTGGCATGACAACTTTTCCGGGAGATGAACACGAGAAGACGGCCGCTGGTCCATCCCAAGCCTCGTTGTTACGGGAACGTAATACCGCGGCGGCTCCTAAACCAGCCATAGCCAGGGTGGACGACCAGCCCAGACGGCGACGCTCAGCCAGGATACGCGAAGCTGTTTTGTGCAAACCACCGCCCGGTGCAGACATGACCCGGTAAATATACTGAAAACGGCCGGCCCTCAAGACTAACCGGAGTTGTATCGTGGTAATCCGCCTCGCTGGCGTCCCGAGGCTCCCCGTGGACCCGTCACCGCCCTAGTCCTGCCAGCATCTTACCACTCTGCACCGCAGCACACTCGTGACTACCCGATCACGCCTCGCACGTCATGTTATACCTCGCCATAGTAACAATGTACCATGTATCCACTCCTGTACTCCTTGACGACAGACACACCGAACCACCATTCTCTCTCGCTTTCCCTCTGACGTGATTCATATAACTTCAAGCCACTCAGTAAACACGGTCCATCGGTTCAGTACAACACAAACGAAGAATGAAATTTTCTCTACCAATGTTTCGAAATATAACTATAAAAGAAATGGAGAAAATTAAACAGACAATATATATAACTGACAATTTCAAATACAATATGTATATAACTGTACCATTGACCTGCACACTATCAGAATACTAAAGTTATAGCTTCAGAAGGGTCCGGCACCGCAGACACGCACCGACATGATCCTCAGCAGAAAAGATAAATGACAGGAGGAAGAAGAGAGGACGAGGGGGCGAGCGACTCCCGAGAGGGATTAAGGATTAAACGACTGGCAAATCCTTCCCATTCTTTAAAAGGCAGACGAAGAATAGAAGAGAGTTGCTTTTTCTTTATCTTCCCTCTCCTCCTACCCTGCACCGCCTACACGCACGCTGTAGTGTAAGGAACAGATGAAGGCGAGTCAAAGGGAGAACATAGCAGCAAGAAGCACAAAACGCAACTAAAAAAAAAATGCCAATCAATGTTCACGTGTTGCAGGTGTTGAAGCGACTATTGTGCGCTATGAAAAAATGGCTCCCTGTCTTTTACTGCAATGTTTTCATTTTTTCATTAACATTTGTGTAAAAGTTGCGTTATTATGCGTGAGTGTTTCATGCATAATAGTAGTCAGTATTATTCATTAAATGAGCTACACTGATGGCGTGCTTATTGAATTAAAACAAACAACAAAATACATTTACACTCTTAAAAATAATGGGTAAACAAGGGTGCACAAAGAGTACTTTTAGTGATGAAATAGTGATACCCTTTTCGTACCCTTACAAATCTACCCTTTTTGATCCACGCAAATCTACCCTTTCTGAAAATCAAATCTACCCTTTTTTTCAATTCAAATGTACCTTTTTTTTTCAATACCCCCACCCGCCAACGGTTCCCCCTATACCCCACACCACCACCCACCCACTCCCATACCAGACAAGGATGAGCAAGGAAGAAATTACATACACATATTATTATGAATATTTAATTTCATAATAATTTCGTATACATATAATTATACTTACATAATAACTACATACACTTACATAATAATACACATACATAATAATTACATAAATATTTACACATGTTGAAAAATATTCTAGACAGTGAAAAAACAATTAATAAAAAATACACATATTCGTATACATATAATGTAGGGATCAGGGACGTTGATATGGAATAGAGCATATACATTATCACTGTGCTGCCGTTATTTACCTCAATGCATTTTTGAACTCAAGCCAACAGGGAAGGTATACCCTCCCTGCTGGCCAGCTAAGGCCGCGGCGCCTTACCCTCCCTGCCGGCCAGGTAAGGCCGCGGCGCCTTACCCTCCCTGCCGACCAGGTAAGGCCGCGGCTGGAACCCTTGATGTAGTGCACGTGTTTGGAGTACGACTTTGTCTTCAATCTTTCCCTTGTTTTCATGCCATTGACTCTGTCATCGCAAAAGCTTAACGCCCCTCAGACTTTCATTGCCTAGACGCGGTCTTTCCTTCTGCTTTTTTGGAGCGGCCAAAACCTCTCTGCATAAAGATCCAGGCGAAGATCGCGATGACGTAGAAAACTATGAGAAATATAGTTTTTTCTTGGTACTCTCCTATGAAGTAACGAGCCATGTCCAACAAAGATGCAGAAAGAGCTCTGAGGTGTGACATCCTAACATTGTGTATTAGGTACGCGCTAATAAGAATTAGATAGAACACAACTCTAAGGCTCTCAATGCCGGTGACCGCTGCGATTGCGTCCTCTGCGTTACGAACCATGCCGAAAATGACCTTGTCCATAATCTTTCCGTGTTCTCTGTCAGGTTTTTGAAGTGTTGGATAGCGGTTACCCACGTGGTGACGATTCCCTTGTACAGCTGGGTACTTCTCCGCCTCCTTCATTGTTAGTAGTTGGATGGTCATACGGACGCTCGCAACCGAATGGAGTTCCCTACTTAAGAATTTTTTCTTGACGAAAGGCCAGTAACCAGTGAGCTCCCGCGGGAAGACGGCGTCCTTACTTCTTAGCCGCTTGACAGCGAATGGGTCCAAAAGATTGACTCGATTATTGTCCAGCGTGACCACGCCGCATCCCTCCTGGTCGGTGGGGAGGATCAGGTCTTGGAGGTTCAACGTGATGCTGCCCATCTTGTCGTCACGTGTATGTTCGTCTTGGTCCATCATGACAACCTCCAGCGTCGGCGCCTTACCTGACCTGAGCGGGTACTGGAAGGGCGGTAATACGAGTCGATATTCGAAGAGCGACATATTATCCACGCTGTTTACGTGGGTGTCTGTGCGGCGCCATTCACTGCGTGGGTTGCTCATTCTCGCCTTCACATAAGTGTCTATGAAGAATTCCCAGCTGCCGGTTATGTCATCGACGCGGTGCACAATGAGCCTCGCCTGGTAGGTGTTAGAGAACGGTTGGTGCCTCCGGTACACACGTTGCAATAGCGGAAAATGGCGCAGAACTTTCCTCCTCTTAGGAATATTGTGGTTCGGTAGTATTAGCTTATTATTTTGCATTCCTGTCCTATCCTGATCTTGATCCTGACCCTGACCCTGACCCTGACCCTGGCTCTGACCCTGAC
>JAXIVD010006088.1:20000-25611 GCA_036785275.1 Cancer borealis
AGGAGGAGGAAGAGGAGGAGGAGGAGGAGGAGGAGGAGGAGGAGGAGGAGGAGGAGGAGGAGGAGGAGGAGGAGGAGGAGGAGGAGGAGGAGTAGGAGGAGGAGGAGGAGGAGGAGGAGGAGGTGGAAAAGGAGGAGGACAGCGACGACAACAGCAACAACGACAAAAAACAATAAAATTTTTAAGGTGATACGCAGGTAAACTAAAGGTAAAGACAAAGAACCAGAAAGAATATGAACAAAAAAAAAGATGACAAAGAGGGGAAAAGAAAAAAAAAGGAAGTAAAAAGGAACAGGAGAAGAGGAGAAATGATGGAGTGATTCCTTTGTTAGTGAGACGCTCCTTTTCTCCACCTGGTATGTGGATCAGGTGAGGACGCAGCTCGTGTTGCCTATTTTTGTGACAACTTTCCGCCCACACAGTAATCATTGGGTGGTGGTAGTGATGGTGGTGGTGGTAGTGATGGTGGTGGTGGTGGTGTGGTGGTGGTGGTGGTGTGGTGGCGGTGGTGGTGGTGGTGGTGGTGGTGTGAAGGATGGAGGACCAGAGAAGAGCACATTATTTTTTTTTTTCTCTCTCTCTGTCTCTCTCTCTCTCTCTCTCTCTCTCTCTCTCTCTCTCTCTCTCTCTCTCTCTCTCTCTCTCTCTCTAAGTTAATGCAGACACGCAAGGTACACTGACTAGGTCATTTTTGAAAATTTTCTTCTTCTTTTTCCTAACTTTTCATCTCTTTCTGCTCTTTTCTTTTTCTTTTTGTTCTCCTTCTTTTCTTCTTCTACTATTACTACTTCTTCTTCTTCTTCTTCCTTTTTTATTTTTTGTTCTTGTTCTCATGTTTTTGTTCTTAGGAACGGATTAGCTAGTGGTCGTGTTGGTAAATAGATTCATTTTGGTGTTAGTGAAATTATTTTTATTTCATCACAATGTTCTAATTTTTTCGTTATTATTTTTTTTCTTCAAGCAGAGAGTGGTTTAGGCGTTAGTATTATAAACCAGATGTATATTTGCAACACTTTTCCGTTTACAGGTTGGTCTGAGAGCATTACGTATATTTATTGCAATAGCATATACATACATACATACATACATACATACATACATACATACATACATGCATACATACATATATACATATAAAGCAAGTATACAAACAAAACAAGGAAGCTAACAGACACAAACATGATAAAATATATAGTAAGATAAGCCAGACAAGTGGTTGAAGGGGGACAGCAGCGGCAACACGAGTCCTGGCGAGGTAAATCTGAACCACCAGAAAAATGCTTCTATGAGAGAAAATCAGAGCTGAGGCCGCGAATGCTGCATCGATTGTGGCGGGGAAGGACAGGGCGATCAGGAATCTCAGCGGGGCACCGACTGTTGGAAGGGAGGTGGGCGGGGTGGGCGGGTTGGGGAGCTAACCTGCTGATTTTTCTGGTGTCCTTCCCAGCATCAGATTATGAATATTCACCAATAAATGTGTTAAATCTGGAAGTGCTTATGCCAAAGAACATTTGTAAGTTCAACACAAGTAGCGGCTCAGCTCACTGGTCTGGTGTGGCTTCCCTCCTTGCGGGGCTGCTGCTTAGGTGATGAATTGCTCGCTTGTAGCACGGTGGGCACGTTGCCGGGGTGTAGGAGTGAAACTGTTGCAAAACCATCACACACACACACACACACACACACACTCTCTCTCTCTCTCTCTCTCTCTCTCTCTCTCTCTCTCTCTCTCTCTCTATGTATGTGTGGGTACAAATATACATACACACACACACACACACACACACATAATATATATATATATATATATATATATATATATATGTAACTTAATAGATAGATAGATAAACAGATTCATAGAGATAGATAAATAGATAGATATATATGGGTAAAAAATTATACAAATTTATTTGCTTATCTATTTACTTATTCATTTACAAAACGAACACACACACACACACACACACACACACACACACACACACACACACACACACACACACACACACACACACGGAAGGTGGACAGCAATTTGCAATTAATACAGAGGCATGGTGGCAGGGGTGGCAGGGGTGGCCACTAGTCAACAGTCATACTAACAACCTGACACTGAACGTTAGTGTGGAAGTGCAAATGACAATCCTGTGCATTTTAAGTGATAATGTTGCTGCAATAATCTAAAAAAGAGCGTAAAAGTGTATACAAAGGCTTACATTATAACTACCATATTTTAACACACATGGCAATGCAAGAACCACACCCGATGCTGCTTTTATGCGAGCTGCCTTCACCATCTTGTAGGAGCGACTCGGCCACCAGCGAGGCAAAAAAATGATCATCGACCTCATATGTAACAGATGTGCGAGGATAATTTTTCCACATCGTACAAGTACTACAGTGTTCACGCAAGAGACACCAATACTCCTTACTGACTCAAGATTCCATTGCAATGATGTCAAAGTTAGGTAAGCTTGGTGCCGTTGACGTAATTTCCTTTCGCGTGACTATTCATGAGATGAAAAACGTGAGTGAAGTCTTCACAGGACTCCTCTTTTAATCTTTCCCTGTCTGGTCGAGAGAGAGAGAGATAAAGATAGATAGATAGATAGATAGATAGATAAGCAAATAGATAGATAGATAAATAAATAGAGAGAGAAGAGATAGAAAAAGAGAAGAAAAATAGGACAAGAAAAAGGAAATCTTTCGGAGCACCTGGAAGGGCCGCGTGCCTTTCTCCCCTTCATGGGCCGTGCACCTTCCTCACGGTTGTCGTACCAAAGCCCCTCAAATATGGGCTCCCGACACTCAAGCCTAACTTCAGAACAAACCTTAACTTGGCCTCAAAATTCCGTCCGCAAAAAAGTAAGGCAAGACGATGCTGCAGCGGCAAGCGAATTTGCAAATTTGATGCGGTAAACGTGTCGCTGGGGCTGTAAACTCCTCCAGGTTGTCAGCGAGGCTCGGGATCTCCATGAGCAGAATATTTATAACTGAAGCTCAGTCATTCAAGCATCGCCTCCTGCCTCCAGCTGTCCAGTCACCACGTTTCATTTTGTTGCTCTGTTCGTCGCTGCAAAACGTTGTATACAAGACTGTCTTCGTGTTGCTAATGTCTTGAAAATGTTTAACAACACTAACCTATACTGTATAGACAAAAATAGTCTCCTCTTAAACGAATAACAACTAGCATGACGAAAAGAAAAAATCAGCTCAATTCATGGTTGTGTCACACTAGGCTGCACATCCATATTATTATCATCGGCTGATCGCCTATTCAATGCCATCCCAACAAAACTATCTAATTCATATCTCCAGCAAATTATGTCTGCTCTGCCTTCTCTTATCATCCTTGGGTTGTCATTCTTTAACTATAATTGTCCATCTATGACGTATCCTGCCTATGTTCACTTTTAATAGTTCGATTGCAACCAAGATATCTTCAACTTTGGTTTGTTCCCAAAGCCATGATGTTCTCTTCTTAGCTCTCCATGACGAGCAATATTCTCTCCATTCCTCTTTGGATAATCTGAAGTTTTCGTTTCAGGATATACGTGAGACTTTAGGTTTCTGATCCATGTGTTAGTACTGGTAGGATGCATTATAAACTTTTCTCTTTAGTGATTGTAGAATATTACTTCTCATAACAGTATTTCATCTACCAAAAGCATTCCTTCCATCCCTTATATTCTTTTAGATTTTTTAAAATAATTGTTCTGTCCTAAGTAAATATATTGATAAATATATTCTATTACTTCTTTCTCTACTTTAATGTTATGTTTTTAAATATAATCATTGAAAATCACCTTTGTTTTTGTTTATGTTCATCTTAAAACAAATTTCAAAAATTTATCTGTGCAATTGTAAAAAAAAAAAAGAAGAGAAAAAAAATTACTGTGTTAAGTCTGTCTGCGATATTCAAGTCAATTTCATTTTTCGTTTCACCGTTCAGGCTTTTTCATGTTCTAACCGTGAATACATATAGGTAACGTTGGTCTGCCTGGCGCTCCTCGTCAACGCTTCAAAATGTATTAATAAGGTACGAAGAGAAAAGAGAAGCTTCATCAGGAAAATGTGGAGGACTAATGCCTCTGTGGGTGAGCGTGGCGGGGGAAATATGAAGATAAATGACAATGAATAAGATTTGCGACGCGTACATGTCTGAAAAAGGGATGTTGTAGATATATAAAACACACACAAAAAAAGAAAGAAAAGAAAATCACACACATCCATACACATACACCCATAACACTCATGCACATATATACACACACAGGCAACACAAACAGGCACACACGGGCCCGCTAGGCAACACTCCGGCTATAAATTGGTGGTGTTGACTCTGATTTATATATATACTCGTGTACAAACGAGGGAGAGTCAACCAAACTCACACTCATATCAACCAACTGGACACCTGCTGCTGCTGCTGCTTGTGATACCTGTTATGTACCTGTATTGCAACACGTCATCAGTGCCATCGATTAAAGGAACGCCGATGTGATATTTTGATCTTAATTGCTTCATTAAGTTCAAAGAGAAAATATTGTTTTACTTTCAAGGATAGGAAAAAATGAGGTAATATTATGATTAGCAAACAACCTCCTTTCTGGTTAGTGTGATAGTGTATTGCATTTTCTTTCCACCATCATACAGACTCCGCCACGCCACAAAAACTTCACATAAAACGGAATAAGTCAAATGAAAGAGATAAACACGTACCCGATGTTATAAAAATAAGACGCAAAATAGAAGAAAAAGTAATGGGAATCGTAACGCAAAGATTCAAAAAAATATAAACACCCAGAACATGAGTGAATGAAGACCAAATTATCTTTTTATCTTATCTTCAGAAACATTAATTTTATATCTATGTAGGATTTCGTTTGTTCTCAATAGAATACGTCATCATTTTACTGTGAGACATCAACGTAAATCATACAGAACACAAATTTTCAACGTCCTTAGGTGAATAGAAGAAAAGGAAGGTACATTACGAAACACATAACGTGACTTCCTGACGTCAGCTATGCTTTTGAGGCACTGGAAGAGTTGCCGGATAACGGCTAACAAGCTCGTATTCTATTGGTGTGACCTCCTTGGCAGGTTAGATAAGGAGGTGATGTGTTATGTATGCCTGCACATCGTCCCACCAGCCGCGCCGAGAACCTGAACATGTAATACAAAACGTGACCTTGTGAAAGCCTTGGGTCTGGAAGGAAGCTGGAGCAGATCGACCAAACCTGACGATGGAATTTTTTGCTGATGCGTTAATACTTGTGTTGGTGTTAGTGTTATACTTATTATTAATATTATTATTATTATTAGCATTATGATTATTATTATTATTATTATTATAATCATTATTATCATTATCATCATCATCATCATTATTATAACTATTGTTATTATCATTTTTTTTATTACGGTTATTATTTTTATGATAAAACATGGAGTTCTTACAGTCACTTGGAAATTAAACATAAATAATCTGCTGATTTCCAGCATACTTTATTGTAGAAAAGTACAAGAGTGCGAGGAGCCAAAGCGAGTATATGTGTGTACAATACGGAGGCTCCTGACGACTAATTCAAACGGAGCATAAGCACGGTGTGTA
>JAXIVD010006089.1:0-10000 GCA_036785275.1 Cancer borealis
ATACACAAGCATACACACGCATACACACACACGCGTGCATACACACACACACACACACACACACACACACTCTCTCTCACACACACACACACACACACACACACACACACACACACACACACACACACACACACACACACACACACACACACACACACACACACACACACACACACACACACACACACACACACACACACACACACACACACACACACACACACACACACACACACACAATCTTCGTAAAATAGTAATCTTATTTCCATGAAGAAAAAATATTAATCATAGAGAAACCAAACCATAATTTTTTTCTTATTTTCTTTTTTGAATAATACTAAAATCACAAACTACTACTTCAAGGCGTAAAATACAATACTACAATGTGTATCTTTCGTCTAGCATTGTCTTGTAACTCGAGTCACCGGTTCAAATCGATGTGTTTGCGCTGTATTTCGCTATATTCTGATGTTCACTTATTTTTCTTTGTCAGAAATACGTCAACGCAAACAACTATTGACATAAAACTGTGATATACATCGTTACATGGTTGAAAACGCATCTATCTAGTTCATGGTTATTAAAAGAAAACGTAGTGTGCTTTACATTTAAGAGTATGACTAAAGCAAAACGATTCAATGCCATTAGTTTGAAGCAGCATCGAGTTATTGTACCGAACACTGAGCGCCATCTATAAACGAACAGACTAACAACAAAAGCTTGGATGAATACCAGCTTAAAACTACAATTCACTTCATGTATCCAGAGCATTTGATGGAAAGCCACACTAACCCTTCAATCCTTTCAAGCCATCCATTGTGAAGCCAACGAAGCAATGGGTGAAGTACGTAGTCGAAATGAATCCAATCACTCAACCTCACCCGATCGAAGCTTCACGATTCACTCACTCACTCACTCACTCACTCACTCACTCACTCTTACATGAACTGAATAACTAGGGCGATTGTGGATGAGTGTGTGTGTGTGTGTGTGTGTGTGTGTGTGTTGTGTGTGTGTGTGTGTGTGTGTGTGTGTGTGTGTGTAGAGGTTAGGAAAGTGTTTTGTCGTAGGGATGAGGAGGAAGGAAAGAAATTGCAATAAAAGTGACGTTAGGAAATGATTTAGTGTGTGAGAGAGAGAGAGAGAGAGAGAGAGAGAGAGAGAGAGAGAGAGAGAGAGAGAGAGAGAGAGAGAGAGAGAGAGAGTTCAATTTGGACATGAGCTCAATTTTCAATTTGCTGTTCATTACTGAGTGTAGTATTACTGGAATTTTGTGTTTTTAGTACCGCTGAAAAAAAAAATAATTTGTGACCTCGTCGACCTTGGTTTGTGTTTATCATTATTCATGTATATACCACTTTTTCGATTTTTTTTTGATGCCTCAACTACTATTATTAATTTATATCCTCACTTCAATTAATTCACAAAGGTGTTCCGTAGATACAAATTTAACTTCATAATTGGACCCTAATTCTTATATACACACACACACACACACACACACACACACACACACACACACACACACACACACACACACACACACACACACACACACACACACACACACAAGGTAGACGGATCGATGTTATGACAGAAAAAAAATGGCATAGGCATGAAAAGTCACTCACAATAATCTCCTTCCATCACTCACAAGGGAGGAGGACGGACACCCACTCCCCCCCTTGCCTGTCACTCCTCATCATCCATAAAATCCTTCCACAGCCCGTCAACAATACTTCATAATTGACTCCCACATTTCCTCACTTCGTAGCGTTGCCTCACCTTAGATTCGCAGCTGAAAGTATCATTGAAATTTTGTGTACCTCTGTTTACAGGGATAATAGTGCCTAAGAATTGTTGTAACTAATCCCTAACTAGGTAGTATATATAGGTAGTTTTAGTGTTAATGTCCTAATTTTAATGCTATAACTTGTCTATATATATATACAACACGGTGACTGGATATAAGACAATACCATATATTTTTTTTTTTCTATTTAAAGTCCTTCCCACTTGCTGTGTTTGGAATTTATGATTTACAAACCAAAAAGATTTATTTTCTTTTTTTGGGGAGGGATGGAGGGAGAGCATTTATGTTTTTTTTGTTCATTCATTATTAACAAGTGGAAATCTAACCTAACCTAACCTAACCTGACCCAACCTAACCTAACCCAATCCTTGACTTTCCTCTCCCATCTCGCCTTCAATTCTCTCCCAACCCTTTACCACACTTTCGTTCGCTTTACTTTTTTTTTTTCTCTCTCTCTCTCTCTCTCTCTCTCTCTCTCTTCTCTCTCTCTCTCTCTCTCTCTCTCTCTCTCTCTCTCTCTCTCTCTCTCTCTCTCTCTCTCTCTCTCTCTCTCTCTCTCTCTCTCTCTCTCTCTCTCTCTCTCTCTCTCTCTCTCTCTCTCTCTCTCTCTCTCTCTCTCTTTCTCTCTTTCTCTGCCCTTTGCCTTTTTTCCACCCACTCCTCCCTCGCTTCAATTCTTTTTCTTTTCCATTGCATTGCTTTCCTGACTTTCCCTTCCACACGCCTATCCTCCTCCTCCTCCTACTCCTCCTCCTCTTCCTCCTCCTCCTTCTCCTCCTCTTCCTCCTCCTCCTCCTCCTCCTCTTCCTCCTCCTCCTCCTCCTCCTCCTCCTCCTCTTCCTTCTCCTCCTCCTCCTCCTCCCACTTACAATTATGGTGTGTTTGAATATCTGCAATGTGGTCGTCATTAATAGGGAGGTGGAAGGTGAGGGAAGGCACAGCACAATGCACTGACAAAAAAAAGTATTACCAACCACCACGCGATAGACAATGACTTGGAGCTTGGGCAGGTAAATCCAGCTCACTTTTTTCTTTTTTTTTTGCAGATATATTTTTTTTTTACCAAATCAATCATTCATTCCTTCCACCCCCGTAACGCGTTTTCTTTTCATGGTATTGCATTCGTTTTCTTTATTCATGTTACGTCTGGTACTGAGTATTTGCATAGGGGTACTGTATTGTACTGTATTTTTTTTTTGGGGGGGTGGTTATGAATGAACCAGTATAGATTATGTTCAATGGTAACGATGTATTTTTATTTTTAGTCTTTTTTATTTGTATTATATAGTCGTAGAATCGATGCTCCTTCTACCACTTTTCGATTCTCTGGTTACTGTTTTTTTCTTCTTTTTCCTTCTTTGAGTTGGTGTTTCTTCTCCTTTCTCTTCTTGTTTTTCTTCTTCCTCTTATATTGTTCCCCATACACCGTTACTCCCCCCTCTTTTCCCTTCCTTCCTTCCTTCCTACCTTCCTTCCTTCCTTGCTTCCTTTCTTCCTTCCTTCCTTCCTTCCTTCCTTCCTTCCTTCCTTCCTTCCTTCCTTCCTTCCTTCCTTCCTTCCTTCTCTCCCTCTTCCTAACTAACTGATTTCAGAACTACATCAAAAAAATTCAACAGACTTCACTATTTTTCAACTCCTAATCTCACTATCCTATACATATTCACACCTTATCCTCTACCACCTTCCACCCCATTTTATCCTCGCCTTCCCGCATAATTTTAATTATTTTTAGTCCATTTTAAAGTCATATATGCATTCACTGGTGGAGGCTGTTCAGAATAGTTACAGAACGAGACTTGAATCCTTGTTTTCTTTTGTATTTTAATCTCTGTTGTGTATAATTCTTATTTCTTTATATCTTATATTTTGTTCTGTATATGCTAACTAACATTAATGACTTATTATTTTTTATATAAATGAAGAAAAATTATACACCACATATTCTTGCATTTATTTACCTATTCAAATCCATGTTTGTTTGTTTTTTTATACAGGTGAGATAAATAAGAGAGATTTACCTTTATATACGTGACAGGAATTCTCTACCTGAATCTGTATGTCTACCTTCCTACGACTTGAACTCATTTAAGAGAAGAGTATCAAGACACCTGCATCCCTAATCTGTCATCCCTAGTTTATTTCTCCTTCTTTAGGGAACCAGAAATCACAAATGGGCTCTTTTTTTTATAACTTTTTTTTCTATTCCCCTTGGCCGGTTCTCCAATAGCATACAAAAAAGTTAAAGGGTAATGACTAATGAGTGTGAATTTCACCTTTGCCTCACCTTCCTCAATGGGTCGTTGTCCATAGTGTATCCTATTGCCTGCTCTCCATCGCTTTCCAATAATTGTTGATTGTAGGAGTTTAGTAATCTGGGGTTATCACCTTTTGAGCGTTTAATACCAGGTGCAACGTAATAACTACTGTTTAGTAGCACACACACACACGCACACGCACACGCACACGCACACGCACACGCACACGCACACGCACACGCACACACAGAAAGAGAGAGAGAGAGAGAGAGAGAGAGAGAGAGAGAGAGAGAGAGAGAGAGAGAGAGAGAGAGAGAGAGAGAGAGAGAGAGAGAGAGAGAGAGAGAGAGACTAATCGATACCTGCTATTTTTTTCTTCTTTTACCTGTGGACACAAAATCTATAGACCAATATCTGTTCACTTACCTATTTTTTTGTTTTTTTATCGTTAAGTGTGAGAAAACAAGTCGCCTTTTTTTTTATGAACGTGTCAGGAATTCTATTTATTTTCGATTGTACAATATGTCACTCATCTTAATCCTCCCTTCCCTTCCCTTCCCTTCCCTAGCCTTCCCTTCCCTTCCCTTCCCTTCCCTTCCCTTCCCTTCCCTTCCCTTCCCTTCCCTTCCCTTCCCTTCCCTTTTCGTTTCTTCTCTTCTCTTCTTTATTGTCACTTCATTTATTCTTCAAATATTTTATAGTTTTATACGTCTATTTCTTTGTGTCATTTATTTTCCCTGTCTCCCTTGATATCTATTAGTATTTTTGGCTCCAAACTAAAGGGTTTGTTAGTTTGTTTGTTAGTGCAATCTTGTGTGTCTTTCATTGCATCTCCCAACTGACTGACTGACTGTGTGTGTGTGTGTGTGTGTGTGTGTGTGTGTGTGTGTGTGTGTGTGTGTGTGTGTGTGTGTGTGTGTGTGTGTGTGTGTGTGTGTGTGTGTGTGTGTGTGTGTGTGTGTGTTTAGGGGGGGAGGGATTTGGTGTGGGTGGTTGTCTGTTCTTTTTTTTCTTTTTCTTTTTCTCTCTCTCTCTCTCTCTCTCTCTCTCTCTCTCTCTCTCTCTCTCTCTCTCTCTCTCTTTCTTTCTTTCTATGTGTGTGTATGTGTGTATGTGTGTTTCTGTGAAGGGAACTAGAAAGAAAGAAAAATAGAAAAAAGAAAGACAGAAAGAGAAAGAAAAACAGAAAATAAGAAAGAAAGAAGAGAAAGAAAGTAACAAGAATCATCCTCCCCACTATTATTCCTTTCCTCCATTTTCTCCTTTCTTTCCTTCTTCTTTCCTCCACTATTCTCTTACGCATTTTTTCTTTCTTTTTTATTTTTTTCCCTCTCTAGGCTTGCATGCCCTCCCTTCCCTCCTTTCCTTCCTTCCTTCCTTCCTTCACAAAACTTCTATCATATCAAACTCTATCTAAGGTTTTGTTTATCCAGACTAAATAATGTATATGGTGTGTTTTTTTCATGTCTTTCAATCTCTTTATAATTATGTTGATGTACTGTTAAGTGCATTATATACTTAAAACATTTATAATGAGGATGTTTTTTTTACACTTTGCTCATGTCGTGTAAAGCTGGGAGTGAGCAATCATATTCGTGTGTGTGTCGTGATGATACAATATAACACTCAATAACACCTTGATTAAAGCTGACTCGTGTTGATTTTTCATTACTAAACATAAGTATAGTAATGTCCTTCCATCCACTATTTCCACACAGCGCTTCAGTCAATATTTGCTGCGTAGCGAGGAAAAAAAAATAAAGGGGAATGATTATTTACGAATTTTTAGATATTTTTTTTTCCTTGAATGCATTGATATTAAGGGTTGAGAATAATCACCAATATCAATATAGTCAAGTGCACCGTTGCAATTTGGTGACCAGAGTAAAGGGTTTTTGGTTCGTGTGTATGCCAGCAATGTTCTATGAAAGGGAAATAGGATGATAGTAAAGTAAAGTGGTGGAAATGGACAGACAACCCATCTTGTTACTCATATAAGGTGGATTTTCTGCATGTTAATTTGTGTGACTTTTTGGGTAGGTTTAAGTGAAGGGTATAGGTTGTGTGACGCTATGTGTGTGTGTGTGTGTGTGTGTGTGTGTGTGTGTGTGTGTGTGTGTGTGTGTGTGTGGGTGTGTGAGTAGCCTTTGTTGCCGTATATTAAACAACGCTTGTCTTTTAGTACAGTATAAGGATAAGGTTTACAATACATTCATGCAGTATGCGGTGAGGTATTAACAATAAATAATTTGTGTAGTAAAAAAAATAAATAAACATAGACAATTATAGCTTATGTTAATTAATGATATGGAAAGGGTTATACAGATGTTAAATTTGGCTTTAGAACTTTTAAAAGATATTATTAAACGTGATTATTACACCAAATAATCACATTTTCCACTACAATTACCAGAGGTCATTATCTTCCAACTCAATTCATTATTCCATCTTCTTTGTGCAGCTGCTGATAGAAGAAGAAAATTTTCCTCTTACTCCCAGCGTCCGGGAAGATTTTATTCGTACCCTCAGCAGCGAGCCTTGCATACCTACCTCATATCGAAGCATTTGCAGTCGGTTTTGAAAGATTCAGTTCCCTGCGATGAACACATTGATCAAGCTGCTTCTCATTACTAACTTTGCATCACAATAAAAACACTTTCCAAACACGGGAATATACATCGAGATAGATAGAGAAAGAGAGATAGAGAGAGAGGTAGGACATAGTATTGAATGTATGATTGAATGCGTGAATAATAATGAACAAATGGATGAATAGGTGAGTGGGGGAAATGTAGTAAATTATGATATAGTTTGTGAATATTTCTTTAGTAGAGCGAGTGAGAGTGAGAGGGGAGGATGTGTGCTGAATGTGTGTACCTATCTAGCTGTACACGCACACGCACACACGCACACACACACACACACACACACACACACACACACACACACACACACACACACACACACACACACACACACACACACACACACACACACACACACACACACACACACACACACACACACACACACACACTGCAGAACCCTTGCCTTATCCAGCTTGCATCAGGGCCTCGGAGATATCATCAGCCTCTTTCTTTCTCACCAGGAACTCCCTTCATCTGGCGGGTCTCTAGTACCGCCTCCCCCACACACAGGTTACTCCGCGGCTATTCTCAACCTTCCCTCCTCGCCTTTTCATATATTTTCCCTCTTCTTTTGATGCCACACAACTTCCTTCTGAAAGAGGTATACCAGCCTGGATTTTTCATATTTTTATTTTTCTAGGGGTGGTTGTGTGTGTATATATATATATATATTTTTTTTTTTTTTTTTTTTTTTGTGTGTGTGAATTTTGCTTCAACTTGTTCCTTTTTCCTCTCTCTCTCTTTGTCTGTCTGTCTTTTTTTCCTCATTTTTTTTTTCTTTCTCTTTTTATTTCATTTTTCTCTCTTATCTTTTTCTCGCTACACGGATGATAACAATTAGTCTCTGATCAGGTATAACTCGGCAGAAATTAGTATAATATCGTATCACATAGAACAGGTTTATATATGTCTTTGTTTTGCACTCGACTAGTACAAAGACTACACACACAACAAAAAAAATCATAATAAATAGATAAATAGATATTACCGTCTACTATTATTTTCTGATTATCATGCGTAAGAGACATCCATCCAGGCAGGCGTGTGTGCGTCCATACTTGAAATACGCTTCCAATAGCACTTGTTTCCCGCTGGGTAATGAAGGGTTATTCTTGGCCTTCAACGGAGCTTATAATTGGCTAACACAACACCTTCATATTAACCTGAAAAACAGTGAGTGAAGATTAGGTGTGGAAAGACCAAAGCTACATAATTTTTTTTTTTTCACAATAAGGTGTAGAATGTTTTACTATATGTGTAGGAAATGTGTAATAGCAATATCCTTTTATAGAATACTTAGTTCGAAATAGTTTAGGATACCCTGAAATAATGTAACCTTGAAACACCATAAGCCGTTTTCTCCATCGTAAGAGTAAAGATAAAGTTATATAATATTTCACAATGAGGCGTTGAATGCTTTATTTAATGTGTAATAGAAATATCCTCTTATAGAACACTTGTTTAGTTAGAAATACTTTAGGATACTCTGAAATAATGTAACCTTGAAACCCCCATGAGTCGTTTTCTCCATCGTGCGTCAGTGTTACAAGAGCAGCTTCGTTATAATGCATCGTGGCACTCAGCGGGGTGACGGATTTCAGACCTTCTCCTTCGGTTCTAGTAAAGTATTCGTCTTCGTCGCCATCCATACTTGAAAGACACGTAAAAGCACGAGTGTTAAACTATATAAAAAAAACTCAATGCATCAAATATATCTAGAAAGCATAATAGTTTAATCATCCGTGCGCATCAAATAGAATAGTTTCTCTAACTATCTTATAGCCTCGCTTTTTTCATACACAGAAATGAAATACACATTGGGATTAAGCAACACACACACACACACACACACACACACACACACACACACACACACACACACACACACACACACACACACACACACACACACACACACACACACACACACACACACACACACACACACACACACACACACACACACACACACACACACACACACACACACACACACACACACACACACACACAGCATCCAAGCACGTATTCATTATAACACACACATATATATACACGTAAGGAAGCGTATATATAGGCGTGAGGTGAGCAAGTAATAGATCAGTTTACGCCGCGCTACGTCACATTCCCGCCTCATTTCCCTCGCGTGTATTTAGTATTTATTTCCTGCTGAATGACAAAATAATTAACCTTCCTCAATTTTCCACATCGCTTTACCCCGGAATGGTTGGAGGGAGGTAATAATTCACTAATCTGTTTTTAATAAGCTATGCCTCCCCCTAACCCAGTCCCCCTCTCTCTCTCTCTCTCTCTCTCTCTCTCTCTCTCTCTCTCTCTCTCTCTCTCTCTCTCTCTCTCTCTCTCTCTCTCTCTCTCTCGGGAATGCTTTATCTTTTAGTACATATGCGTTTAGCTGGGAAGGAGAGCGTCATTCTCTTATCAGCTGAGCGTCATCATCACCAATGCTTCTGTTTCTAGCGTAGTATTCCCTTTGCCTACACACAACGCCCTGCCCTGCCCTGCCCTACCCTGCCTTGCCTTACCTTGCCTTGTCTTGCCCTACCCTGCCTTGCCTTGCCTTGATTTGCCTTGACTTTCTGCATACATTGAGTAACGTAGTAATCGATTGGAATTGTGATGCCGCCTCGATAGGTTAGCAGTGCGTTCCTGTGCTGCCTGACAGACAACCTTACTGTATGTGACGGACACGTAGCTATCCTATCTGCATCTTCACGTCAAAGGGGGTATTGGTTGGGCTACGAAGTGGAAATACTATGCAGGATAATAGTTCTGGGTTTTGTATATAGTTATTCATTAATTTGTGGTTCGCTGTTGTTAAATCAAACTGAGACCGAAGCGACCAGTTTGGAAGTTTCGAAACGACCCCATCCAAAAAAAAAAAAAAAAAAAAAAAAAAAAAAAAATATATATATATATATATATATATATATATATATATATATATATATATATATATATATATATTTAGAGAGAGAGAGAGAGTTGCGTTAGTGTTTTTTAATTCTAAGATTCTAAAATGACATTCCTGACACTATTCTTCTCATAAATCTAGCTTATATTGTATTCTGCTTTACGGTTATGATGACGTCACTTAAGTCCAATCGTCTATTATGAAATTAAAGTTGAAACTCTTCATATGTCTATATTTTCAGCGTTCATACTTTAATGAAGGCACATCAAAATTGCAGCTCATGGAGAAATATGGCAATTCCTTAAGAAAAGAAATACAGTGTGCGTGTTGCCTGCCGCGTCCTATGAACCTG
>JAXIVD010006089.1:20000-25605 GCA_036785275.1 Cancer borealis
TTACGTTTGTTTTAGTTTCCCCTTAGCGACCTTCCAGCACCTTTTTTGTTTTTATACCTCGTGTGTCATTCTCCTTCCAGACAAATCGCTGCTAACATACCGTTTCAGGATATATAGAAATGCAGGTGAATACAGTACATTTCAGTTGTGTTAAAGTTAAAGAAAGGTGTGTTGAGGTTAATATCTTGAAAGTTAAGAATAGTGTGTCAAGTCTTGGTTAGGCATCAGGAAGCAACTCTGGTTACACTCGCATCTTCCTCTCATGTTCCTCACCTTGTCAGAAAATGTGCGATATCAAAGGAGACTGTGGGCGTGAGTGTGTAAGAAGAGCGTCTCACCTAGATAAGTAAGATGAGAAGCCGCCAGCATGAGGGGTGTGAGGCTGATATCAGGATGAAGGGCTTATGTGCACACTGACAACACGTGCTGCCATCTAGTTGAAGCCACGCCGCCTTCCACCCATGAATATGCATGAAGGATTTTCCACCAGAGAGGACGCGCCTCTTGCAGAAAAGGTGTAGACTTGCTAATATAATGTGTCACCTGGTTATCATGGAAGTAATATTATGTACAAATCATTAGCAGTGCTTGTGTGTGTGCGTGTGTGCGCGTGGGCGTGTGCGTGTGTGTGTGCGTGTGCGTGTGCGTGTGCGTGTGCGTGTGTGTATTCTTTAGCATCTATGTACGTAACTCTTCCTTTAGTATCGATTTTCCAAGGTTCACTATCCTCCACGTTTTTGTTTTCTATTCTGGGAGAGAAGCCCAAGCTAAGCTATCCCTCCTCGTTCTCGTATCCTCGTCCTCGTTCTTGGTGCTTGTCCTCACCTCACCTGATCTTCCTTAGGTGTTGATAGCCTCGTCGACACTACTAACTTACCTTGCTTTGCCTTGCCAAGTCAATTTATCGCATGCCACAACTTCCCTACTAACTCACCGTCTGAGCGTGAGTTTCAAACGCCCAAACGCCCTCCAAGTGAAGGCTGAGCCGCCCCAATAGTGCTGTCTCGACAAGAGAGAAAACCAACAACATCGGCATATCGAAGTTACAACATACATAACGTCTCTGGAAAGTTGAGTTCCCCGCCAAGCAACACAACACAGCGAGACAAACTTTACCTTCAAGAGCAATGCAAGGAAGACCGAGGAAGGCATTGTCAACATCAATAATAACAACAAACATTTCTTATTATGAGTAAACTTTCCTTTTCATGCTCAGTCTCCTCCTCCTCCTCCTCCTGCTGGTCTTAGGATATGTAGAAATGGAGTATGTATTTGCCTAACTTTTCCATCTGGTTAATAATTTACATCCTATCCAATACTATTCCAAAAAGCTTTATGCAATATTTCCCTTATTAATTATGTCATGGTATCTCTAATTCCATGCATCCCATTCTTACTCCTCCTCCTTACTCTTCTTACTCTTACTCTTACTCTTACTCTTACTTTTCACTGAATTTTTATCATACACTTGTCTCGCAACAAACACCTGTGATATGGATGTATAAAATGCCTAAAAGGAACAGAGGACATTGAGAAAAGAATTTAACATAGACAGCAAATTAAAAAGGAAATAAGCTAACCTTGCTAAAAAAAAATACAAAGCGGAAAAAATAATTATACGGGTGGCAACAGAAACCAGAAGAAGCTTATGATGAAAAAGTAGAATGAGGCAGACAGACAGACAGACAGACATCAACGACCTTAATTAAATCCAGTAAAATAACAATTAGCTTTGTGGTGGCCTAGTGGCTAGCGGTCAGGCATACCAATTCAGAGTCCCGAGTTTGAACCCCGAGTGGCCTAAGATCACCCACATTCTGCCATAACACTATCCTCGACGGGACTGCAAAGCTACATGCACGAGGAGCTTCCACTGCAAGCATGAGCCTCTCAATTAGACACGAGGCGTCACTTAAAAAATCTAACCTGCGCTACTAACGGGCGGAGGCTGACCATCTAAGACCTCCATTAAGCCTACCGGTGCCACTGGTAAAGGATAAATAAATAAAAAGATTAAAAAAAAGTTGTACTGGTGTATAAATTAAATATAACTCTGGTTCCTTCAATTATACATAGGAAGTGTTAATTGTGTCTCCAATAGAAGAGGACGATTCTATTAAGGTTCAACGTCATTCTTTCAAGTCTCCCATTTTTCCTTCCCTTTATCCCCTTCCCAGACTTTTACAAATCCCTAGACACGAAAGTAAGCAGAAGGTTTAAAGCAAAAGGTCATTCCATTCCATCAGTGAATCCTTTTGGCACCATTAGTTCCATTGATATCACCCTGATAACTACCCTGGCACCATTCCAACACACTGAAAAGGTATAGGGATCGAGATATTGCAAGAAAACTCTTTCGCTGAGCCTCCCCTGAAGAGCAGGTTTTCTCTATTGACCCAAGAAGGAAGAGCACGAGGTTGCATGGGTTGACTATACGGTAGGGGTGACTATAGGATACCATTACAATGACTTTTATCTATATAGAGAAGAAAATCGTTGGCCTGGAATAGACGGACAGTTAATAGAGACAAGTAGAGAGAGTTAGAACATGCCTTTGTCTTGTAGTGTGCTCATAGAAGCTGATGATAATGATGATGATTCTCTTGTTTGAATGTCTCGTTCTAAGGAAAACCGATAATTGCAGCTTATTAATGCCTGATTATTATTAGGTATATTTATGTCTGAAAGGGTAACTTGCTTGTGTGTAGAATAATAACTACTTATATACAAAAAAATTTACTCTGATTGTATTCTTAATATAAAAAAAACATACAGGTCCTAGTTTTAACTCTATAATCTTGGTCAATGCTCTTAATTGATACCAGAGTCCACTAGAATACGTAATCATTTGAATAATCCTTTGAGATGAGGAAGTTAAGGTTCCCTAAGGACATTCCCGGTCTTGGAGGTCTGCCAGGACTTGAAGGGACGTTAAGTAGCCGGACTTTGAGACTGTATTAGCGATGACCTCAATGGGATGCAGACGCGAAGCTATTAGTGAGTGGAATATACTGTAATAATAAAGGAAGAAGGTTAGGTTAGGTTAGGTTAGGTTTGCTTGAGTTAGGTTAGGTGAGATGAGGTGAGGTGAGGTTAGTTTAGGTTAGGTTAGGTAATAGTAAAGGGAAGAAGGTTTGGTTTGGTTAGGTTAGGTCAGGTCAAAACACACACTGAGATACAAATGCCTTCACCTTTATCACCATATCGTAGTTTGCGTTCCGGTGAGACGCTATCTTGGAGACCATTTGACAAGCGTGACAATATCATTTGGATAACGAAATTTTCTGCGTCTATCAGTCAAAACACAAGGGAAGGTTAACATCTCAGCCTTGGCCTCGCTCCAACTCAAGTTCAGAGCCGTGGATAAACTGCTTCTGGAATCCCTTAGTCTAGACGCCACGCTCTTTAAGACTGGCTGCTTTCCATCACACTCCTTCGTGCCAGTCTCTGTGTTATCATATTCTCTTATAAACCTTATCCGTTATTTCTATTCCGTATTTATAAGTATTCAATTCGATATATGATTTCTATATATGATTTCCAGTTATTTTTATTTTATTTTTTTTCCGTTTCTTTCCTCATTGATCATGTCGCTCCCATCCATCCCTTCGACTTGACAAGCTGTCGTGGAGGTGGTCAGTCAGTGTCGCGACCTTCATCTCGTATGCCAGCCGACCCACACTCCTTCCTTCCTCCACTGATGCTTCTTCACTTTTTTTTATATTCTCAGTTCTACTTACTAAAGTTAAGAAAAAAAATTACGTGAGAAAAATATCAGATGCCTCTTATAATGCACAATGCACGTTTTTTAATTACATTTTTTTGTTGTAATGAAAAAATTTTGAGGAGTATCTTTTCTTAGTAAAATCGATTTTTTTTCATGAGATACATATCCTTCACTGAATTGGTGCCGTTATTTGGCTTCTGTACCTACCCTTAAACATTTTCAGGGATACTGATTTATAGTCTAAGAAATTTATGTTGCTTTTAAATGCGGCGACCTCTCCATCACACCTTGTCAAGATAATGTGTTAAATTTAAATAAAATGAATGACTTAGACAAAAACAATTAACAATGTTAGAGAATCAAAATAATGATGAAAAAAAAATTCCGATAGGATTCGAACCAAGATCCAATCGATCACCACAACACATACACCACCACAGGTCCAGGAAACCATTGCCCTCTTGTTATCACGTTTGCTCAGGCGTAAGGCAATTTTCAGAATTTTCCAAGTGTTTATACAGCAAGTTAATTTATCACTTTATCTTTTCTTCCCAGGAAATCGAGTTGGAAGTAAGCGACGTCCCTGACCTGCCCACGCCGGAGCCTTCCCCCGTGTTTGAGGTGAGTCTGGTAAAGGGTTGACGTTATAGGCATGTGCCAGAGGAGAGAGAGAGAGAGAGAGAGAGAGAGAGAGAGAGAGAGAGAGAGAGAGAGAGAGAGAGAGAGAGAGAGAGAGAGAGAGAGAGAGAGAGAGAGAGAGAGAGAGAGAGAGAGAGAGTGAGAGTGAGAGGAAAATGTGTGAACTGAAAAGAAATCTCAAAATAGAAACTAAGCTGAAAAAAATGAAAAGTGATCCCGTAAAGAAAACATACTTGGTCTTGTTTGTGAGTGACTGGAATTTTCAGCATCTTACACTTTCTTTTCCATTGCGATGACTTGCATATGATACAATTATATACATATATATATCTATATATATATATATATATATATATATATATATATATATATATATATATATATATATATATATATATATACATATATATATATATATATATATATATATATATATATATATATATATATATATATATATATATATATATATGTATGTATATATATATATATATATATATATATATATATATATATATATATATATATATATAATATTTACTAACAAACATTTAGCACACACATAGCTATAGTTTTACTGAAAGTGATAATCTATTAATAACACGAATACTAATTGTACCTCAAAATATTGCTTCCTCTGTTAGGATTCTCTCATTTTCCTTAAGAACTTTTTTTGTTTATGTATATATCGTAGTCTCCTTTGTGCTATTCCTGTCCTGAGACTTTGGTCGGTGAATAAAAAGCTGAACCAAAATATGTATAAAAAAAAAGTGTTATTGCTTGAGTGAGAAGTATTTTTTATGGAATTATGCTTGAGGGAAGAAAACTAACATTGAGGAGTTTTAAAAAAGAAAAGGTGAAAGAAATCATTAACCTCATGTGTGTTAATCTTCATAACTGGTTAAAATATGGAAACTACAGTGCAATTCCATCGTTAGTCCCTCGTCTACACGTATTGTATTTCTCATTGTGGCATTGAACATAGTTTTGACCAACGATATGAACTTGAAATGCAACAACACCAACACCAACAACACAATAACAATAACAACTAGAGGGATTAATCAAAAAAGCCACATTGTAAAGTGTTCGGTAATAATGATGCTGATGACAACGAACAACAAACTGAATGCGAAAAAAAAATCGAGGCTTGCTTGCAATCAGTGTTTGAAAGAGAAAATCGATGAATAACGAGTGAACTAGTATATTTTGGGGGATTTATATTATTATTATTACTAT
>JAXIVD010006090.1:7500-10000 GCA_036785275.1 Cancer borealis
CCCCACTACTCCTCACCCCTGTGATGACTGCACCACCAGCCCCACTACTCCTCACCCCTGTGATGACTGCACCACCAGCCCCACTACTCCTCACCCCTGTGATGACTGCACCACCAGCCTCACTACTCCTCACCCCTGTGATGACTGCACCACCAGCCTCACTACTCCTCACCCCTGTGATGACTGCACCACCAGCCCCACTACTCCTCACCCCTGTGATGACTGCACCACCAGTCCCAGTACTCCTCACCCCTGTGATGACTGCACCACCAGCCCCAGTACTCCTCACCCCTGTGATGACTGCACCACCAGCCCCACTACTCCTCACCCCTGTGATGACTGCACCACCAGCCCCACTACTCCTCACCCCTGTGATGACTGCACCACCAGCCCCAGTACTCCTCACCCCTGTGATGACTGCACCACCAGCCCCACTACTCCTCACCCCTGTGATGACTGCACCACCAGCCCCAGTACTCCTCACCCCTGTGATGACTGCACCACCAGCCCCAGTACTCCTCACCCCTGTGATGACTGCACCACCAGCCCCAGTACTCCTCACCCCTGTGATGACTACACCACCAGCCTCACTACTCCTCACCCCTGTGATGACTGCACCACCAGCCCCATTACTCCTCACCCCTGTGATGACTGCACCACCAGTCCCACTACTCCTCACCCCTGTGATAACTGCACCACCAGTCCCAGTACTCCTCACCCCTGTGATGACTACACCACCAGCCCCACTACTCCTCACCCCTGGGATGACTGCACCACCAGCCCCAGTACTCCTCATCCCTGTGATGACTGCACCACCAGTCCCAGTACTCCTCATCCCTATGATGACTGCACCACCAGTCCCAGTACTCCTCACCCCTGTGATGACTGCACCACCAGTCCCAGTACTCCTCACCCCTGTGATGACTGCACCACCAGTCCCAGTACTCCTCACCCCTGTGATGACTGCACCACCAGCCCCAGTACTCCTCACCTCTGTGATGACTGCACCACCAGTCCCAGTACTCCTCACCCCTGTGATGACTACACCACCAGCCCCACTACTCCTCACCCCTGTGATGACTGCACCATCAGCCCTAGTACTCCTCACCCCTGTGATGACTGCGCCATCAGCCTCAGTACTCCTCACCCCTGTGATGACTGCACCACCAGCCCCAGTACTCCTCACCCCTGTGATGACTGCACCACCAGCCCCACTACTCCTCACCCCTGTGATGACTGCACCACCAGCCCCACTACTCCTCACCCCTGTGATGACTGCACCACCAGCCCCAGTACTCCTCACCCCTGGGATGACTGCACCACCAGCCCCAGTACTCCTCACCCCTGTGATGACTGCACCACCAGCCCCAGTACTCCTCACCCCTGGGATGACTGCACCACCAGTCCCAGTACTCCTCACCCCTGTGATGACTGCACCACCAGCCCCAGTACTCCTCACCCCTGTGATGACTGCACCACCAGCCCCAGTACTCCTCACCCCTGTGATGACTGCACCACCAGCCCCAGTACTCCTCACCCCTGTGATGACTGCACCACCAGCCCCATTACTCCTCACCCCTGTGATGACTGCACCACCAGCCCCACTACTCCTCACCCCTGTGATGACTGCACTACGAGCCCTGGACATGAATGGTCGGGCTCCTGAGCTACACACACCTGCATTGTGACCGCCAAGCCTGGTGAGTAGAGGCGGTGTTCAGGGAATGGGTGCTGCAGTGCGGAGTAGTATTTAGTCTGAGTATTCATACCTAGTTCCCTCGTAAACATTCTTTGTGTTTAACAAATCCCATTAGATGATTAGACAAACGAGAAACAATGCGTCCGCTGCTTGGTTATACGAACACACATGTTATAACTTGCTGGTGTGGGTTATGAATTTATAATGAAAATCATCTGTTGGCAGAGATGTTGACGGAAGGCTGCCACCACGGACCAGCCGACGCATGTAGTACTTCACTCCATAGATGACACTTGGTGTGACGAGAACGTGCGGCGGCAAGGCTTGAAGCCATGTTGTGGCGGCCAGCACCACTCCGCCGTGCCCAACGCCAGGGTTTCGTCCAAAGTCTCCGTTCTCGTGTTCCCTTTAATAATGCCGAGGACAACCACCTCACACACCACTGGAATTTCAGTCAATATTGCTAAAGTAGAACGTCTACCATCAGCACAAGCTGCCTAGTACCAAGAGGCCAAACACCTCCGAGGCCACCACTGCAAAATGAGCTTGCCTCCCCGCGACCAATGTTCCTCACTCCTTCCAAGGCACAATCCGCCTAGTTCATGCTGGCTCTCCCTGGTGGATGTGACACGTTCCTACACCCCGTCTTGCCCCAGCATCACCACGCAACCCCATCCTTCACCTCTCATCTATGATCCACTGCAAACATCACTATACCACCACAATTCCAACCAAATTCTGCTGACATCCACAGTTTTGAGGATCACGCGATGAAATCGTAATCACCAGCCATTACCATCC
>JAXIVD010006090.1:15000-25599 GCA_036785275.1 Cancer borealis
ATTAATTTCCAAAAACTAGGCTTTTCACCTTAGATTTGATTTTCGCATTACCATGTATTTGACTATATTTGCATTCCCCACCCATAAACCCGCTTTGCTAAGGGGTCCCCAAGCTTGTTGGCTGTAGGAATTAGAATTAGAAATATTGGAGGTGGAGGCGTTGTTCTTCAGATTTACAGCATTGTTTAGTCAAGATGCACCACAAGTAAATTTGTTGCTCAGTTTGTACAATGAAAAATAGGCAGTGCTTACTTATAGTCACAGCTTACAGGTACGGCAGTCGTATCCTCACAGATTATTCTGTTGATAACTTTCTAAGTGTTTTTGAAACTTCGTACGATAAAAATGTTGAATTTAATGCAAATCTCCTGGGGCGGACGACATTTTTTTGAGGATTCTTAAGGAATGTAAAGAACTCGTTGAACCCATTGCGATGATTTTCAGAAAATCCTTAGACACAGGAGTAGTTCCCAGATTATGGAGGCACGCAAACGTAGTTCCTATATTCAAGAAAGGAGATAAGGCAGAAAATAGTAACTACCCACCCAATTAGTTCAACATCAGTGGTAGGCAAGATGTTAGAAGCTATCATAGCAAAGACAATTAGAAAATATTTAGATGAACACAAGCTAATTGGACAATCAACATGGTTTTTAGCAAGGGGAAGTCCTGCCTGATAAATTTATTATCCTTCTATAAGAAAGTATTTGAATCCATAGATAAGGGAGAAAAGTATGATATAGTTTATTTGGACTTCAGTAAAGCCTTTGATAGAATACCACATAGGAGACTGTTAAGTAAAGTCAAGGCTCATGGCATATATGGGAAGGTACTAGAGTGGATTAGGGGATGGCTTACTAATTGGGAAGTTGGGAACAGAGTAGAGATCAATGGGAAGATATCAGAATGGGGTAATGTCACTAGTGGGGTACCACAGGGATCAGTATTAGGACCCTTGTTATTCATAATCTATATAAATGACTTAGAGACAGGAATAAACAATGATATCAGTAAATTTGCTGATGGCACAAAGATAGGAAGACCGGTAAAGAATATAGATGATGCTAGGATGCTGCAGGATGACTTAAATAGGCTGTACGAATGGTCAGAGAAATGGCAGATGCAGTTTAATGTTGACTACACATTAGATGACACTACCTTAGGAAGGTCATATAGTGTGAGGGACTTGGGAGTTCAAGTAAGCAGTGACTTGCGCCCCAGGGAACAGTGTATAATAGCTAGAAATAGGACCAACAAGATAATGGGATTAATTGGTAGGTATGTGACAAATAGGAGTTCTGAGGTAATTCTGAGATTGTATTTAGCGCTAGTTAGACGCCACCTAGATTATGCAACTCAATTTCAGTCACCTTATTATAGGAAGGATATAGGATCCTTGGAGGCAGTTCAGAGAAGAATGACCAAGATAATTCAGGGGCTGAGAAATTTACCCTACAAAGATAGATTAAAACGTCTTAATCTCGACTCCCTAGAGAGAAGAAGGGCAAGAGGGGATATGATTGAAGTTTTCAAATGGGTAAAAGGAACAGGACACGTGTAAATGGGTACAAGCTAGAAAAACTTAAATTTAGGACAGACCTTGGTAGATATTGGTTCACTAAAAGTGGTGAACGATTAGAATAGGCTAGGTAGACACGTAATAAATGATGAGTCAATAGGTAGCTTTAAAAGACGGTTGGATCAGAATATGGATAGGGATGACAGGTGGAATGGTTAAATATTGGATTATTCCAAGGGTGGGGGACAAGGAGCTGCCTCGAGTAGGTCATCAACTGGCCTCTTGCAGTCTCCTCAATTCTTATGTTCTTAACACGGTGGGTGATGCCGGCGCATGCCGTACGAATAGTGGATGACAACGAGGCACGGCTGCCGTATCTGTAAGCACTTCGTTAAAAATACGCTAACTTGTCCAGAAGTCGTCTGGGGACACACTCCCGTCAATTGCAAACAAACACTAATAACATTGTTTCATTTTAATATTTGAGTCTGCCTTCCTTGTGCAGTTATTTACATTGGTTTGTGTTTCAACTTAGCATTATGTATATGTACAGGAAGGCTAGGTAAGGCTCAAATAATTCAACACTCACCCCACATCTCCATTGTCTTCCGCCACACGTGAACACGGCACACGCTGCCTCACTCGTCTTGTCTTAGGAATGTCACATACATTAAGATATAACAAAATTTCAGGAACTTTGAAAGGAAATCTATAAAATATGACTTAATAAACCCATCTCATTGCATTATTGCTGTTTGTGTGCCAAATCTGAAATCCATAATTATTATAATTGACATTTTATAAATACTGACGTAAACGTAAAGGAAGATTGATTTTAATATCTTGCATCCTTTATTAGTGCGGTGGTTGGGTAATGGATGGACAAGTCACATTGATACTGCACAGGTAAGCAAGGAGGGTATTATTTTACATCTTCACCACAATGCTCTAGAGAATTCAGGACTATATTTTAGCATTACCTGATGCATTTTGAGGTTTTCCTTAATTACATTTTCGTCGCAAATTCTTAGTTTGTGAGATATTCAATGTTTTCTGTGCAACCTTCTCTTCGAAAAATTAAGTTTAGTTTGGTTTGAACAAAGTCCTGTTATTTGTCAATGTAGGTTAAGGTTTGGTTAATATAGGTTAGGTTAAGTTAGGTTAATATAGAAGCTATCAAATGTTCTCATTGATCAAACGTAGGGAGTTGGGCGAGGTGCAGTCCCGAGACGCAGACGTAAACAACCGCCATTATGGTGATGATGTAAAATTTTACCGTTCATTTAGTAAATCTGCATAACTACTGTTCGGACGATATCAATATAAATATGAAGTGGTACATACTATACTTCGTATGAACGGTAAATCTTTATAACTACTGCTGGTATGATATGGATATAAATGTGAAGTTTTACATACATACATAGTTCTACATACATAATGTACTCAACACATCTGTGAAGGCTTCAGGCGGTGCTAACTATTATTTATTTCGCAAAGAATCTTTGAAGTTGTGTTAGGCTAGGTTATGGTTAGATTACGTTAGGTTATGGTTAGGTTAATGTTAGATTAGGTTTGGTTAGGTACAGATTGGTTCGGTTAGGTTTGGTTATATAAGCTTTTTATATTTTATTGTCAAAAAAGTTAGGCATTTTACACTATTTTTTTTCCGGATTGCCACATATGGCCTATATTTACTTAGAATAACCAGCACTGCCTGAAGCCTACACAGATGTGTTGAGTACACTATGTATGTATGTAGGACTTCATATTTATATCCATATCGTACCAACAGTAGTTATTATAATTTACCGTTCATTTCAGTGTTTTGAAGCTTCATTTGTTGTGAGAATTACTAATAACCATACTATGAGCATGACAATCTTGACCCTCTCTAGTGGGAGGTGATGGATCCATCCGACCGAGCTGCGCCATGACTTTGTTGTTAGGTTCACTTGCCATTGACACTAATCTAATTAACCTAAGCTAACTTAACTAACTCTAATCTTAAGTAACCTAACTTAAATCAATATTACAGTGGAGTGTAAGAGGTTGAAGACAGTCAAGTCAGTAAGAGGAAGGGAGTCAATAAGATGGAAGGATTTTGACTCCACCTTGTTTTAACAACTCTGTGCTTGGAGTTCCCCATACGTGAGATGCGTTGGCAGCAGGAGAAAAACTGGTGAAAACGACACAGGACACCTAATTAGGTTAGGTTTTGTTACATCTACTTAAAGTTTAGGTTAGGTTCGGTTAGGTTTAGGATATTATTTTACATCTTCACTTGAATGCTCTAGAGAATTCAGAGTTGTATTTTTGCATTACCTGATCCATTCTAAGAAGGTTTTCTTAATTACATTTTCGTCGCAAATGTTTAGTTTATGAGATATTCAATAGTTAGGCTTGGTTAGATTTAGTTAGGTTTAATTAGGTTTAGTTAATTTTGGTTGGGTTTAGTTAGCTTTGGTTAGGTTTAGTTAGGTTTGGTTAGGTTTAGTTAGGTTGGGTTGGGTTGGATTAGTTTTGGTTAGGCTTCTTCATTTGCAGTTCTGGGAAGGTTATGCTAATAAAGCCTTTTTTCTTATTGATTTTGATGGTTTTGAATTTTTCTGACTTTTTTGTGGCAATTTTTACCTCCCATTTATTGAGGGAGAAAAAAAATTGGTTGCATGGCATAACAAACAAACATCAGATTAATTCAAAACACATCAAAATCTATCAGAAATTTTTATTTTTTTCCTAAATATAGAGTGGGTCAAAAAACGAATCTTTACCCAAAACTCCATAGTTACATTTGTTTCTGTTTTTGGACTTTAAACATTTAATACCATTAGAATTAGAAGAAAAATTTTATTAATATAAGTAATATGTTACAGAAGTAATCATGGAAAATAATATAATCTTTCTTTGTGTTGGTTCACCCCACCAGATCATTGTTTTGTCTACCTGAGTTTACCTGAGTAATTCCCCCTGTATAGGTCAAAACCTGTCTTTCTAAAAAAAAAAAAAACTATCATTGCAACGAAAGGTCAATAATGCAACCAACTGCTAAGGAAAGAATGCAAACAGGTAAGGTAGGTTAGATTAAGTTAGGATATGTTACGTTAAATTAGGATGGGTTAGGTAAGTTTAGTTTGGTTAGATTAGGTTAGGTTAGGTAAGTTAGATTAAGTTAGGTTAGAGTTTTGTGATTGGTGTTATTATATATATTTTTTTTTTACATCAAAAGGGCACCGGCCAAGGGAAAACAAAAATTTTTTTTTTAAATCCCGCTTGTCGCCAGACCCTGTAATATAATGAATGCAATATTTCATATCTCAAAGAAGTATTCATAAACTACAAATGATAAGAATAGAAATTATGATTGTTTTTTCTTCTTTTTTCTTAGAAGGATTTTGTTCTCAGGGTTTTTTTCTGCTTCTATTACTTTAGTGCTTTTTTTCTAGTTTTGTTTTTTCCTATGGGGGTTTTGTCCTACATCTCTTCACGTCATTTCTTGTCCTATTGTGTGTTGTGTAAAGCAAAACGTGAATAATTTTAGTATGGTCATGATCAACTCTTCTGTTGAGGCCCTTACATGTAACACACAGTTGCACAAAAGGCTCGGAGCAATTTTCTTACTGTATATACTGGTCATGAAGGTAACAGTTTAAGATTTTTAGCTCCGTGTGCTGTGTTTTCACGGCATTACTGCACCATTCAGCTTGATAGCTTTGCCAAGAACGCATAATCTTCCTACCTTACTTTCTCACTATCACATTTGCAATATTTGGGTTCTTAATTGTATTAGGTCAGTCTATGGTTTTTGCTTCCAATTAATCAATGGATGGGGATATCGCCTCTTTTATTATTGGTAAACTATCGAAACTTTCTTTTACAAATAATATTTCAGCATGTACCGGACAGTATGCAGTTTTTTGGGTATTATTATAGATCCAGACATCCTGTGATTTTTGGTATTCTAAGTTGTGGAATAGCATTTTAAGAATATTTTAGGACAATTTTCCTCTATGACATTTTGCTCGCAAATTCATTTTCTAGTATGAATGAATTGTTTACTGTTTTGATGTGCCCCCGAGACAGCGTCCTAATTGCTATTCCATCCCAATTCTAATTGGGAGCGCGACTTGGATGGGTGTCCGAAGAGTTATGATGCGCTCATCATGATTTCGAACGAGCTTCCGCAATGTATCCATAGGACGATCTGAGACAAAATCTTTTCTTTATAAGTATAGGCTCTGGCCCATTGACTATGGGTGTTTGGAGGCCTACTAGATGAAACATTACAGTCTATTTATGTGTGTGGCGAGGACGTTGATATTTTGGAAAGCTTCACATACCTTGTTAGATAGATAAAAATAAAAGGGGGGCACACGCTGTAGCTGCGCGTAGCTGCGGCCGTTCATCTCCCGTTTCATAGGTCTTTGAACCTATGATGGAAATTAATCCGTCATGCCGAGACACAGGGCCACTGTGACATCCGATTTCCACAGTTTACTTTCCCCAGGCTTGCCTATGTACCTATTTATCTACCAACCCGTTTGGGAGAATGAATAGCTGGGTGAGCTGTGTGCCGCCTCATTCGTTCAAGATCGAACTCGGGCCAGCGGATTCATAGTCAGACGTGCTAACCACTGCACCACTGAGGCACAGGTACCTTGGTAGCGTAGTCCATAACAATGGTGGATTACGTCAAGAAGTCTTACGGTGGATTGGCCTGGCTCATGGTGTTATGGAATCGGTCAGTACAAGTATCTGGCGTTGTTGATACCTGTGCAGACAGATAAAGATTCGGATCTTCAAGTCGCTGATATCCATGTCTTATTACTTTATGGATGTGAGACATGGACATTAAACACCGACCTGAAGAGGCGAATTGATGTCTGGTACTAAGTGCCATCGCAGAATCATGGGGTATCGTTGGAATGACTTTGTGCCAAATCAGTGATTGCTCCGTGAGTCTGAATCAATGCTTATTACCAGCATAGTTCGCCAACATCAATTTCAGCAATATGAGAATGTGGTACGTTATCCAGAAGCTGATCTTGCTTGTCTGGTGGTTTCTGAAAGGGATAATCCTGAATGGAGGCGCCCCCAAGGTTCGTGGCAGGACAGATCGCTATCAGATACATCAATCTTAGAACCGCATGAAGTGGCATTCACTAATGTTCGAACAAATGTAATACAAACGCTACAAAGTGTACCATACAATTGGAAGATATAATGTACCACTGGGTCTCGATGATAAGTATATAAAAAAAAGTCAAGGAATCGTAAAAAACAAACACATGACCAAGATGGAACACGTTTTGCTGACAAGTGTTTTGACACTGGTGGAAGTAATTAATGCGTCCATCACTTACCACATGAATGTCCCGCTCTTTGTTAGCTTGAGCTGCTGCTGTGCTTCCCTATCAAAGGAGTATTCAAAGTTTGGTTGAAATATTTGAATATATGTCAATATGTCAATGATAATAACAATAATGATAATGAAAGTAATGATAATAACGATAATAACAATAATGATAATAACAATAATAATAGTAACAATATCAACAACAATTATAATGATAATCATAATAACAACAATAATGATAATTATAATAATCATAATGATAATATATTCATACTTATCAAGCAGGCTGACATCCCCTTGAATAAAGGAAGGTTAGCCTAGTCAAGGCTTCCACATACATAACTCACATGCTTTCTCTTGCATCTTTACCTCTTTGCTTCTCAACCAGTAGAGGAGACGGGATCGATCCTCCCTGAACCACACAGCGTGAAGGTCAGTTTCGCAGCACAATGAATTAATGAAGAAAGCCAAAACCTACTGCAACAGCGAGGCCAATGTAGAGCATCCAATTCATGTTTATCACTGACCATGAAATGAAAAATTTTTTGAACTAATAGTTAGCTTAACACCTGCAAGTTGCTTTTGACACTTGTAGAGTTCGATGTTTGTCGTTAGCAAATTACGTATATATGTTACTAAGTTGAAAAGAGAAAACTTGTACTAATCATTGTGTTGCCATTCATAAATTATTTCATTAAATAAAGTTCAAATTATGTCTTAGGAAACTAACAAGAGACATATACAAAAAGCACAGTAATGTTTAAAAATGAATGGCACCTGAAAGACAGCTAACAAAATCAAGTCATCGAATCATTAATTAAGTGGAAGGAGAAAGCGTCCCTTACTCCAAATTGACTCAATCAAATAGCTTTACCCCTTACTAGAAATTAGAGTGAAAAGTTACTCATTGTTCTCATGTGGGCTCCTCAGAACCCAGCAGGATCTATAATTACAGTGGTTGGAGGCCCTTGAAGCTGCCTCTGCAGTGGGTGGGAAGGGCAATTGGATGTCAGGAATGTGATGGCATCAGCCTAATATCAAAACCATCAGGAGGGTCTTGAGGAGCTGACGTCTAGGGTGTAGGTCTTTAGTCAGCCCAGAGGAGGGCGGGAAGCGAGTGTCGACGCAACACAATAGAAGATACCCTTAAGATGCAGTTACTATCTTTAGTTAGGGTTCCAGTCAGACCTTGATGAACACTCTGTTCGCTTGATGAAATATGAAAAAGTTTATGTGTAGAAATGTTTGAAAATTGTCTAATTCAATTCAATTTTGTTCACGTTTCTCAAATAATGATAAAACATAATATTTCATTACAATGATAGAGTCAGTCCATCCAGCATAGTGACCTTGGGTAGTGAGGGGAAGGCCACGTACAGTACGTATCTCCCGTCAGGCTAACCCAGACCCATTGTTGGCTTCGTCCCGCTCCTCCTCTACCTACCATGCACCTGCAACACACACACACACACACACACACACATTTTCCTTTTTTATTAATTTTGGTTCTTCCAGATTTCATATTGGTAAGCTTAGAATATAATAAACATGACTGAGTAAATGGACATCGTAGAGCCATGAGGCAGCCGCTGTCCCCTAACTGGCCGCACCCTCACAAGCGGCAGAGGGGCATCTAATCCCACTCTGCATGTATTGTTATTGCATTGTATTGAAATTTGAATATAATTTCAAATATAAACTGAGGGTTAGTGTGCTATTTGAACACGGCCCGGAAGCTCGGTGCAGGCAGGGCATCGAGGACTACAACCGCTACAAAAGAACAATACATTAAAATGAGAGAAAGAAATAATCTAAATTTGCAATTCTCTCTCCTGAACCTGTACATAAATCAAGTGAACAGAACACTTCCCCTCATAGATCGTTAATTAGTGTGTCAACCAATTTATCCTAACGAATGGAAAGCGAACAGGCACTCCAGTTTTTATAAACAAATCTCGGGTTCCAGAGGCTGCTTGACATAGCTGAGCCGCGGCATCCCGGACGTCAGTGGAGACGAGAATAAAGGATGGACTCGTAAATTACCTTCAGGAACATTCATTCAAGTGAAGGAGAGAGAGAGAGAGAGAGAGAGAGAGAGAGAGAGAGAGAGAGAGAGAGAGAGAGAGAGAGAGCTTGCGTGCGTGCGTGCGTTGGTGGATGTGTGTGTGTGTGTGTGTGTGTATCAGTGTGTGTGTCAGAGAGGGCGAGCACTTTTCAACAGACTCAAAACATTTTTTACAAAGATGACACAAAGGTTTCATGTCAGTGTTCGAACACGATTATCACAACAGTATATATTTACTCATTGCATGTTACGGAAGCAATTGGAGATTTTTTACACTGAAAGAAATGGAAACTCGAGAATAACCGATGCCGTTGGTCTTCCTGCGAGGAGTAAGTGTCGTCAACTGAAATTGGTGAATCAGGAAACTACTGATGAAGATACAAATGTCAAAAAACCAAGGCCAGAGACTACAGCTCACGAAACAGTGACTGGAGGTCATAAACGTTTCTGAGGTCTCTGGCTCTGTGTTCCAATGAATGGGTGACTAATCTAGGACAGTGACAGAGGAGTTCCATTGTCCAGTAAAGTGATCAGCAACTTCTACAGCAACCCTGTACGTGAACACAACTTATAGGGAAGTGGAAGTGTAAGGGAAGGTTTTTTCTCAGAGCAGCTCACTCGCGGAAAACATTTCACATCAATACTGAACTAAGCTTTCAAGTTACTTTGTAAGCTGGCATGCATCGGAATCAGGCCTGCCATGCAATGGGCCATTAAGGGTTTCATGCTGACCTACCTTTCCACTCCCCTTGCCTTCCCCTCACCAACCCACTTGACCTTACACGCACTACTATCACCACCACATTGCCCTTAGTTTCCATAGCTGTGAGTCCCACCCCATCCACGCCACCGACCACCAGCTCGCTTTCCAAACAAGGCTTCAACAAACGCCAGCACCCTTATCCTACCCAAGGTTATTAAATAATCCCAAGTTTTCGTTCAAATACCAACGATCAAGAACTGAGCGGACACTCGACTGAATGTGACGGCTTTCAAGGCTCGATTCACAAAGTAATTATAATGAATGAAAAAGTGAGTTGTCTTCATACCACCATCCTTCCCGCCATTTCAAATTGCACACACACACACACACACACACACACACACACACACACACACACACACACACACACACACACACACACACACACACACACACACACATACACACACACACACACACACCCTCAATATGATTGGTGAAAAATAAGAAAAAGTTGTCGTTCTGTCGGTATATTCGCTCTCTGTGACGCCTGCAGCAAACCTACAAATATACAGCAGCAAAAACTGTTTGACACCACCGCGCTGCACGCACGCACAGTAAAGAATCACTCGCCTCGATTCATGGCGTCCTTTGGTCTGACTAAATATTTCTCGGCTTGAGTGACGCAAAAGTCTATATGTGCGTGTGTGGGTCATAAATGCACCACGGTTTTGAGGTTCACGCGCTGTACTCTTGATCGCCAGTCATTACCCTTCCGGAGAGAGCTTAGAGCTCATTATAGCTCGATCTTTGGGCAATGCTGTGGCCTTGCACACATCACACACCCCATCTGCTCCTGCTCAAGGTGGCAAAGTAATGCATTGTTATCAATGAAAACTTTGCACCTTGAGCGAGGCGCGAACCCGAGACTGCTGAATGAGACCCCGAGATGTTAC
>JAXIVD010006091.1:5000-25592 GCA_036785275.1 Cancer borealis
ACATAATCCTTGCTGATACAGAGAGATGGCAACCCCCCCACATACACGGCCAGGGGAGGAGGAAGGGACTAGGGGAAGGAAGGGGGGAGGAAGAGACTAGGGGAAGGAAGGGGATAGGGACGGTGAGGAGGGAGGGAAGTAAAAGGGAAAGAAGGAGTGGCAGAGGAAGTGAGGGGAAAAGAGTGATGGCAGGAAGGAAAAGAAGGAAGGGAGATAAGATAGTAGGATTCTCTCATTTTCTTTCACACACACACACACACACACACACACACACACACACACACACACACACACACACACACACACACACACACACACACACACACACACACACACACACACACACACATACACACACACACACACACACATTACTTTTTTTGTCCTCTTCTTCTCTAACATCAAGGGGCATCGTTTTCTTTTTAATGCACTGTGATCAAAATTTTGTTGCTTCCTTTTAAGGCCAACTAAAAAAAAAAAATTGAAACACGAAAAAAAAAAAATAATAATAATAATAATAACCCGGCCGTATCCGAACTCATGTTTACATCAACCGGACGAGCGTCATGACGTACCGCATTCACTCATAAATTGATTAATGATTCCTTTCGCTGAACCGGCCACTGAGGAAGGTGATTCTTGAACATACAACTACCTCCTCCTCCTCCTCCTCCTCCTCCTCCTCCTCCTCCTCCTCCTCCTCCTCCTCCTCCTCCTCCTCCTGCAGCATCCACACACATATCACAATCACTCCACCCGCTCATTCTCTCTTGATTGTTACCAAAGTCCCCTCATTACGTTTTTTTTGTCGGCCAAAGACATGACACCTCCCTTGTGTGAGGACCAATGAGCTGGGGAGGAAAACAAATCACCACTCCTGAAGAAGATGAGGAGGAGGAGGAGGAGGAGGAGGAGGAGGAGGAGGAGGAGGAGAAATCACCACTCTTCCTTTCTCCTGAAGAAGATGAGGCCATGCTAGAACAAGAAGAGGAGGAGGAGGAGGAGGAGGAGGAGGAGGAGGAGGAGGAGGAGGAGGAGGAGGAGAAGAACAGGTCGTGCAATCGCAATGTTTACCTCCACCCACAGAGAGAAGAGGAGCCATCCATCAGCTTAGGAAAGGAAGGCAGAAAATTAGCCTTATTTACATTACACACAAGGCTCTTTTAGCGATGGCCGAACCTGGGCGGGGAAGACACTTAACTGCAGGTTCATCTTGGTCTCAGGACTGTCTATCGACTCTCCGGATCTAACCGTAACCGCACACCGAATACCGGTAACCTCAAATTATAGAATATTGAGAGACCATAAAAAAGAAGAGTAAAGAAAAAAAAAGAAAGTACTAGGAGGTTTATGAAGGATGGATTCGCAAGTTGTAGTTATTAGTAATGTGTTGAGTAAAAAGATGGTTTTGGAGAACCTTTTGAGATCAAGTTTAGAGATCATAAGAAGAGTTACTGACTACCAGATAGAAGAAAACTCGTGTAACAAAACAAGACTCAGAAGATAAAAGAAATAACAGAGCGAAGCAGACAATAATTTAAAAAAAATGTATATATAAATTAATGGTATAGTCAATTAAGTGGAAGGAAAGGAGAAAATAGAGAGAAACACGAGACAAAACAAACACGCAACAAAAGAGAGACAAAAAGACAAAAGCGTGAAACTAATGACGGAAAAACAGAAGTCAAAGAAAATCCACGAAGAAGAAAGAAAATGTGGTAAAGGTGACGAAGCAAAGGAGACAAAAGAACAGGAAAAGAGAAAGAAAGAAAGGAAAAAAACGGGAATGTGTGGGAAAATAAGGCCAGTGTAGCGTCACAATAACGTAGACGAAGAGTGACAAAGGTAAACGGAAGGAAAAAATGTTAGTTAAGTAAACGTTGCCAGATCTTTAAAAAAAACGTTACGCTAAATAAACGTTTACAGAACTGAAAATGTTGATAAATTCTCGTTACAAAATAAAAATATATTATTGGTTATAGCGGAAAAATTATAAGAATATGAAATAAAGCATAGAAAATAATATATAGGGATATTTTTTTTATAATATACCGACCTTATGTTATAGAAAAGATCAGTCATTCCTAACCTAAAAACCACTAACCTCAAATTTTCACTTCATATAATAAAAAAAAAAATCATATAATAACAAAAACAAACCAGAAAATAACTATAAATCCACAAACTTTTCCATCTTTTTCCATTCTATTTACACGGTAGAATTAAAAAAATATCCTTCAATTTCCACCCATAACATCAACACATTTCATAACCACAATTCCGTGTGGATCTATTTCAACCTCACCATTTCGTGCACCAAAGAATTAACAATATTTTTCGAACCCACAATCTGCCATATTTATAGAACCGTCCAACTTTTTATGGAGTGAAGAGCCTCGTAAAGCATGGTTGGGTTGAAACGTACTCTTTTTTACGGTCGTCTTGCTCGCTCAGGTGTTAGCAGCGGCGGGGGGAGATGGACACCCTTAATGTAGCCCAGGATGTCTCACCCTACACCTGCCCTTCACTACACCAGATAATTTCAACATAGACTCACGAAAACAAAATAGTAAATGAATCAATAAACAGACAAATAAGTGATTAAATATGAAGGATGGGAAGATAACAATGGCATGGAAAAATATAAACAAGACACACGAACACACACACACACACACACACACACACACACACAAACACAAACAACATCCACATCATAACCACACCGCTAACAACCACCCTAACTACCCTTTAATTGCCATAACTGCCATTTAATTACCCATTTAACACGCAACACCAATGAGACAGAGGCTACGGGAGGCTTTTTGAGTTCCATTAGTCTGAGAAGGAGGAGGGAGGACCATTAGGAAGGGGCAAAGGGAGGGTGTGGAGGAAAGGGGGAAGGGAGGGTAAGGGGAGGATTAGGGGGAGCGTAAGGGGGAGGTAAGGGGGAGGTAGGAAGGGAGGTAAGAGGGTGAAATGGGGGGGGGGAGGTGCCCGAGCGACCTAATCTAGGTAAAACAAAAGCACTGGACGGTACATTAGCATATCAAAAGGATGAACAAATTCCAGGTTGTCGGGCGTCGGGGCGTGTACAAAGAGTGAAACATTCTCTCTCTCTCTCTCTCTCTCTCTCTCTCTCTCTCTCTCTCTCTCTCTCTCTCTCTCTCTCTCTCTCTCTCTCTCTCTCTCTCTCTCTCTCTCTCGTTTTTTCTCGTTTTTACTCGTTTTCTCTCGTTTTCTCTCGTTTTCTCTCTCTTCTCTCTTCTCTCTTCTCTCTTCTCTCTTCTCTTTCTCTCTCTCTCTCTCTCTCTCTCTCTCTCTCTCTCTCTCTCTCTCTCTCTCTCTCAACGCTAATTACTCCCAGGTTAAAGAAACGTCCGCCAGGTGACAACAAAGCCTACACCTGCACGCCCCTACATTCACCTTAATGACAGCCAGGTAAGGTGAAAGGAGACGTGGGAAAAAACACACACACACACACACACACACACACACACACACACACACACACACACACACACACACACACACACACACACACACACACACACACACACACACACACACACACACACACACACACACACACACACACACACACACACACACACACACACACACACACACACACACACACACACACACACACACACACACACACACACACACACACACACACACACACACACACACACACACACACACACACACACACACACACACACACACACACACACACACACACACACACACACACACACACACACACACACACACACACACACACACACACACACACACACACACACACACACACACACACACACACACACACACACACACACACACACACACACACACTCCTATGTATATATCTACGTGGAAAAGTATGATTAAAGATATGATTATTATTTTTAAACCGAAATAAGAAAAATTTATCCTTGAAAAATGTGCGACGTTTTTGCAAGTGAAGTCTTACCTTTCTAACGTAAGGATTGGAGTCTTGCCTCATCTCGTTATGTTGTGTTGTCTTTTGTTTTCTTATGTTGGAGCTGCGCTTTATGTGGTTGTGACGTTACGGAGGGCAATCTGAGGGGAGAGGAAGATAATATTATAACATTATCTGGCAATTATCTATCCTTGCTCTCTCATAATGTTACATCTATTGCATAATACTGCGTCTATACACCCCGCTGAGCACTGAGTTTTGGGTTTAAATAGAGATGCAGATAAGATAAAAGAGTCGCCCTTTAAATTACAGAAAACGGCTCATTTAATCCATATGTAAACAGTTATATTTATTATCACTTATCTTTTTTGTATAAGGAAATGAGCGCAGGTGAGCAGGTCGGTAAATTAGACAAATGTACAGGTAAGAAGGTCGATAAAAAAGAGTTAGTCATGCTCTTAAGAAATTATAAAAAGGAAAATTGGAAAGAATAAATGCGTGTCTTCAGGGTATAGGAAATAATGGGTCGTTTCAATGCATTAGATTTAAGGGAAAGGTAAAGAAAATAAATAGATATAGTACAAAAAAAGGAATATGATCACGTGTGGAGAAAGAAAACGAGGAGGAGGAGGAGGAGGAAGGAAGGAAGGAAGTAAAGAAGGAGATAGAGGATATATAAGAGGAAGAAAAGAAAATTAACCAATGAAAACTGAAAGAAACGTAATAATTAGTAAAAGACAATTGTATTACACACACACACAGACACACACACACACACACACACACACACACACACACACACACACACACACACACACACACACACACACACACACACACACACACACACACACACACATACACACACACACACACAATAACCTTCACCACTTACTATTTAATGTTCCTCCCAAATTAGCGTGCAGATGAAAGTTTGTATTTCCTAACGACACACAAGGGACCTTAACAAAGGGTAAAGGGCTAAGGGTGAAGAGGAGGGCGGGACACCAATAACTATAGACCATATTAACCACTTTTAACAATCTTCAACCTTGATCTACGCCATCATATAATAAATCTAAGAAAACCATAACTTTATACCTAAGATTAAAGGGTAAAAAAGTTTGATCTTAAGACTATAGGAGACGATAGGGGTTTAAACTACATCAAATAGAGCGTGTCCGGTGTACTACGCATCAGAGGTCACAGCCTCCCCCTACCAAGGCCTGAGGCTGACTGAAGCGAGAACGATGAAACACTTGACGTCATCCAATAAATAAAATAGTGATGGCAGTTAAACGTAGATGGCGTTGACTTACTCCTCGTAAATATCAACCTTCAACTCCCTTTCTAGTTTGGATCACGAACCGAAAAATTGGTTACGAGGGATATAATAGATGTGTTCCATTCAGTATTTACAACCCCGACGGCGCATTGGGAGCAAGTTAATCACTGTGTTGCCCCGAGAGGAAGGTTGTCCGGCCACGGGGAGAACAATGCCCCTGTGAATGGCCTCTATAGCGCCCCAGGGAGATGTATAGAGGGGAGGAAGGAGGGGGTGATGGTCATTAAGGGAGGGTATCAGTAGTGGTGGTGGTGGTGGTGTTGGTAGTTCAGTAGTAGTAGTGGTAGTTCAGTAGTAGCTTTTGTAATGTATATCTGTAATAAGTTTTGATCTTAAGTATTTCTATGTACTTATACTTTATTTATGTTTATTTGCTTTTATTTCCATTTCCTCTCTTTCTCTCTCTCCTTGGCCTTACCCTCTTCATCCACCGTCCTCCATGCCTACCTTTCCTTCCCTTCCATTCCTTCGTTAATTGAGGTGTTAACCAGCGTTCGACACCTGGTTCACTTGTTCGAACCTTGTCTGTATTTATTTATGACCAATTTATGAGTTACTTGCTATTATCTACTTGCTATTAATTATTACTAACTTTTATTAACTATATTTGGTTATAATTTAATTTCCTTCCAGACGTACTTACATAAAGTAATAATAATGACGTTTATTATTACTATTTATAATTATTACCGTCAACATTGTTTGTATATGAATATCTACATACGGTTTCATTAGCTTGTTTTACTAGTTAAATATTTATAAAAACAAAAATATTATTTGCATCTTATTTTTCACTCACAAAAAAAAAGGTGAAAATAGAAACTTTGCTTAACAGAAGAAAAAAAATTCATACAACTAAATAAACACAAATTTCAGCATAAACGAGTCTTCTCATAAAATCATAAATATAAATTAATAAAATACAACATGAAATAACTCTACAATAACAATAAATATAACATAATATTCTTATAAATAGTTTTCTTAACATAATGACATCAACGCTAACTCATGTGGTCATTATCCTGTTTCTAATTATGATTATCTCTCTCTCACCACAAACAAATTTCGTTCTGAACTCGTCAACCTCTTCCTCCTCCTCCTCCTCCTCCTCCTCCTCCTCCTCCTCCTTCTCTTCCTTCTTCCTTTCTTCCTTTTATCAGTGTTCTTATCGGGGAAGGAGATAACGAGGTGGCACTCAGGTAGGAATCTCTTAATGAAGGAGGCTCAGGTGACTGCTTCCAGGTGTGTCCTTCATCAGAGTGAGGTGAGGAATGCTAGCTAGGGTGATGTGTGTGTGTGTGTGTGTGTGTGTGTGTGTGTGTGTGTGTGTGTGTGTGTGTGTGTGTGTGTGTGTGTGTGTGTGTGTGTGTGTGTGTGTGTGTGTGTGTGTGTGTGTGTGTGTGTGTGTGTGTGTGTGTGTGTGTGTGTGTGTGTGTGTGTGTGTTATTTATATATTACAAAAAGATGACGACTTAATTTTTTTTTTAAAGGAGGAAGTTGATGTAAAAATTAATAAGATGATAAATAAATGTAAGAAAGAAAAAAAACTAAAAAGTTAAACCAATCAAGACGAACCAAGAGAAATCATTCCACTCGAAGCAATATGAATAGAGATTGATAAAAAAAAAAAAAAAACATAATAAAAGAGAAAAAGAGAACGTTAAAAAAAAAGGGAGAGAGAAGTCACTCAAGAGAAAACTAAGAAGACAGGTGAAGGGAGAAAGGCGGGAAGGGGGGAAGGGGGGAAGGGAGGAAAGGTTGAGGAGGGTGCTAATGGGTAGGGGATGGGAAAGGGAGGAAGGGAGGGGAATAAGGGACTGTAGAATGTGGACGAGTCGGGAAGTGTTAGGACTGAGGAGGAGGAGGAGGAAGAGGAGGAGGAGGAGGAGGAGGGTGTGAGGAAGGGTGTCAGGCGCGGTGATCAGAGGGAAGGATGGGAGGGAGGATGGGAAGAAAAGGAGGGAAGGAAGGTGAAGGAGGGAAGAAGGGAAGATTTCCTTTTTAAGATGGTCCTAGAGATAAGGCCTACACGCACACACACACACACACACACACACACACACACACACACACACACACACACACACACACACACACACACACACACACACACACACACATACACACACACACACACACACACACACACACACACACACACACACACACACACACACACACACACACACACACACACACACACACACACACACACACACACACACACACAACCTTGCTATCATTTATTTATCTAAGTCTCCCTTTTAATCACTCCATCCTTTCCAAAATTCTTTCCTCTGGTCACCTCACCTCTGCCACAAGTTCTGACCTGACCAAACAGGGGAGAGCAGGACCTGATCACATGACAGGGATGCTCACCTTTCGGGCACCACTTAATGAGTAGGCCGGCTAATGAGTAAGGTAGGTAATGAGTTGGCTAGCTAATGAGGTGTCCAGGTAACAGCCAGGTGATCACAGGTAGGCAGAAGCTTGACACCTCATCAACCCACCTTGTTCATCCTTCTATTTATTTAACTATTCTTGGTGTTATTCCTATTTCCTCTTCCTCCTATTTTCCTTAGGTTAGTTTTTCCCTTTTACTACTTTTATTCATCTCATCTAATTCTTGTTTTTTTCTTTCATTTTTCATTTACTTTTTTTCCCCATTCCTTCTTTTCCTTCTTTTCCTCCTTTTTCTCCTCTTCCTTCAGTAGAAATGTTTATAGTATACGATTATGTATTTGTTTATGTATTTATAAGTATTACTCTTCCTCTTCTACGTTATACAAACATGTTCTTGTATCACTTCCTATGTATTTCAATGGGTTTTTTTCTTCTATTGTCTATTTCTTCCCTCTTTCGTGTTCTTCTCGCTACTAATCATCTTCGTTTTCCTTCCTAATCCATCCTCTAATCCATCCTAATTCTTTCTAATCTTCATCGCAATCCCTCCCTTTCTTGTTTTTTTTCACGCCTCTTTTTTATCTCACATCCCAGCTAATCTTTTTTAGTGATTAACTCCTGTATATATAAAAAAAAAAACGTAGTACACTTGTATTTACTCCCTCAAACCATACAAGATATACGTTATATTCATAAATATACGTGACTAGACTATCTATCTATAATTTAACTTAATCAACCAGTGTAATAATCAACTAATTTAGAATCTTATTTATTAGCTCGTTTATTTATTATTCTATTTAAATGTCTATCAATCTATCTATGTATGGATCTATCTATCTATCTATCTATCTATCTATTTGCTTGTATATTTATGAATCTACTTAACTGTCTATATATGTATGTATCTATCTATCTATTTATCTATCTATCTATCAAAAAATCTATAAATACATTGACCCATAAACACCTGAGGTCATAAAGATAATCCAAGACCAATTTGACCTCGGTTCCGGTCCACCTCTAGGCCACTGTTCAGGTCACACTCGGCTGACAAGCCATCCCGGTCTTCACAGGTTAATTAGACACAGGTGAGAAGCCAGGCACCAGGTATGAAGGATTTATCTAAGTCTCCCTATCTATCTGTATACCGTTTTTTGTTCTTTTTTTTTTCTTCTATTGGGGTTGGATCATGAATTGTATTTTTCTTTCGTTTATCTTCGAGTTTCCATTTTGTGATCTATAGTGTCCTTTCTATGACCTTTCTGTGTCCTTTCTGTGACCTTCTCCAAGCGTAACTAATTGCAGAGGAAGGAAGTAAGTGGTATTTTCTGACCTGATCTGACCTGACTTATAATAGTGTTCCTTCCTTCCTTATTTCCTTCCTTCCTTCCTTCCTTCCTTCTTTATTTCCATGCCTCCTTTTCTCCCTTTGAGGCAAAATCCTTCACACGCCTTTTGATAAGTTCATTAAGTGATTGATGAAATGGAGGTTAAATATAAAGGAGGTGAGAGAGGAAAGAGAGTAAGGAAAAAAGGAACGTTGGATATATATGAAAAATTATACAAAAAAAAAAATTATCCTATAAAGTTAAATAAAAATATGAGACCATACAAAAAATATTAACATACAAATTAGAGAAAACAACAACAACAACAACAACAACAACAACAACAACCATAACAATCACTACCTTAGACTCACCAGACAACATCAGGGAATCTCATAAACACGTCAACCCTCCCCCTTCCCGCCCCCACCCCTTTGGACACGCCCCCGCTCCTTTGGACACGCCCCCACCACCCACCCCTTCTTATCCCGCCTTCCTTCCTTCCGTGTCCAATCCCCTGCCAGCTGCCCCGTGTCCAGTGGAGTTATTTTCGGCGCGACATCAAAGCAGAACATCCGGTAACAAGGAAATAGTGTGCTACTTTGGCTTGTTATCTACGTGTTATAAATCTACTTTGGTATGAGATCTACACTTTATATTGCCATCTACGTGTTATGAATCTACTTTGTTTGTGAAGAAAGTGTGAGTGAAATTGAAGGTCCTACAAGATAACAAGCCAAAGTAGCACCGAAAATCATGTGAAGTAACATCTTAATTTTTTTTTTTCTAGACTGAATTAAATCGAATAAAATAGAAAATTGTTTAGATATTCTCATTGATTGACATAAAAGAAGTAAATAATGCATTGATATATATATAAGATTAACCCACACAATACAGTACTTAATGCAAATAAATAGAAGAAAAAAAATCATTATACATATACAAAATTCATGAAAATAATAAAAGAAAAACTTTACGACAAATTAACATCTCTCAAAATCCTGCAGAAAATAAAAACACGGTTGATTAGAAGAAAAAAAATAACATTATTTCCCATATCTATAGAACACCTTCATATCGGTGCCTTCATAATATATATTTCCATTGTGCTGAAACTCGGGGTAAAAAAACAAGAAATGACCTTAAAATCACAAGTCAACAAACAGACGTGCAATGAGGGACAATGAGGGACACGTGAGGCGGGCTGACCACAACACAGTGACCACGTGACCTGAAGGCGCTGAGGTCACGGTGGGGGGAGGGGAGGGAGGGGAAGGAGGGGAGGGAGAAGAGGGGAAAACTGACCTAAGTGAAATATATACAACCGTGCTGACAACTTTATGTGTGTGTGTGTATGTGTGTGTGTGTGTGTGTGTGTGTGTGTGTGTGTGTGTGTGTGTGTGTGTGTGTAAGTGGAGAGGCCTGGCTGGCTGGTGGGAGGAAGGTGATGAATGGTGACGGTGAGTGATGACATGAGATGGTGAGGGTGTCAAGGATGCGAACCAGATGAAGGATAATGGTGAAGGCGGTGGTGGTGGTGGTGGTGGTGGTGGTGGTGGTGGTGGTGGTGGTGGTGGTGGTGGTGGGGAAGGGATGGTGAAGGAGGTGGTAGTGGTGGGGGGAATATATCTTTTTTTTTTTCTCTCTCTCTCTTCAGGGGGTGTTGAGGGGGGGAGGGGGGAGTCATATGAGTGCCACCTCCTCCTAGGGTGCCATGACCTCACATGACCCCATTACCCCTACACCCATTTCCCTTCCCTTCCTCCCCTCACTTCCTCCTCCTCGTCTCTCCTTTACCTCTCATTCTCCTTTCCCTTATACTCACATTTATTTTCCCTTTTCCCCTACTTTATCTACCTCCCTCCTTCCCCTTACATTACTTTGCCAGATGGAGGGAAGAAGAAGGAGGGAAGAATAAGGAAGAGAAAAATGCCTCTACAAGAAGAATTTATGATATATTTGAATTTTTTTTTATCATTATTGCTTTGTAAGAAATAAAAATATAAATAATCACCACAAATATTATCTCATTTGATTTTCTTTCTCTTGTTTAATTAACTTCTTTTTGTCTTCCTTGTTCTATTTCTTCCCTCTTCTTCTTCCTCTTCCGTCTTCTTCTTCCTCTTCCCTCTTCTTCTTCCTCTTCCCTCTTCTTCTTCCTCTTACCTCACTTCCTCCTCCGTATAGGTAATGAAAGTCACTGAGGAAAGGAATCTGTCACCACGTCTTGACAGGAGGGAGGGAAGGAGGGAAGGAAGGAGGGAGGAAGGAAGGAGAGAAGGAAGAAAGGAAGTAGGAGAAATGGAGAGAAGGGGAAGGAAGTAGGAGAAATGGAGAGAAAGGAAGAGAAGGGAAGGGAGGGAAGGAGAGAAGGAGGGAAGGAAGGAAGCAAGGGAGAAGGAAGAAAGGAGGGAAGAATAGAAGATTGAATACAGGAAGTGAGGAAGATAAGGAAAATGAAGCAGAGATACAGGAAAATGAGATAATTATAGTCAAGTGGTTAAGTCAAGTGGTATAGTATATGTATTATGTAATACTCTACTCCACCACAATCACAACCACACCATCCACTAACAATAACAATCATCACCACCATCACCACCATCACCACCATCACCACCACCAGTCACCACCCTCATTCATCACCACTCGTCTCCACCAATCACCAGGACCTATAATTAACCAACCCTCCCTACCTCCCATTTTCTTTGTCCTACCACCAAAACATTACCCCCTTACCCCCTACCCCCCGTAGTACCATACACCCCTTCCTTATACCCACGTGTCCCCCCCCTCCCTCCCTTTGACACCCCAACAGCCCCCTTCCCTCCCCCTTTCACCACTTCCTCCTCTAAATCATCAGTTGAAGAAGAAATAAAAATATATACAATCAAATTTTCATCTCTATATATTTCCTACGATAGTTTTCCTACGTGTACGATAGTGATGTGAAAGTGTACGATACTTTATTTTTTTCTATTATTTTTTTTTTTTTATATATATACTCAAACCTATAATAGAAGAATGCTTCGTGTTAAGTAGCTTCAGAATTGCTTGATAATTTGCTGTGCTAAATTTAACGAAGCATTTTCATTTATCTCGAAGGTAATTTTTTCATTATCCTCCTCCTCCTCCTCCTCCTCCTCCTCCTCCTCCTCCTCCTCCTCCTCCTCCTCCTCCTCCTCCTCCTCCTCCTCCTCCTCCTCTGCCGCCCGCCAGCTGTCAAACGGAGGAGGCAATGTCTTACTCCCAAGTGGTTTCAGATGAAGGGAAGTGGAGGGAAACATGGAGGGTACAGGAAGGGAGGGAAGGAAAGGAAGGGAGGGAGGGAAGGAAAGGAAGGGAGGGAGGGAAGGAAAGGAAGGGAGGGAGTGAATGGATGCCACATTAAAAAGAGGGGAAAGGAAGGGAAGGAAGGGGAGGTGAAGGGCACAGCCTCATGGAGTATTTTATTGTGTTATAGTTTATGTGAAGGGATGAGAAGAGGAGGAGGAGGAGGAGGAGGAGGAGGAGGAGGAGACAGCGAAAATGACATTTCTTCCTCCTATGCCTCACCTTCCCTCCATCCTCTCCCACTTCCCTCCTCCCATCACACGTTCCCTCTCTCTCTCTCCCACCTTCTCTCCATTAAATACTTCATTACTTCTATTGTCCATTCACCCCTCCCTCTCCTCTCTCCCTCCTCCCCTCTCACCTCCCCCCAAGCCACACCCGGCTAGCCACCCCCCAACCTGGAACCCCAAAACACGATCCCTCAATAAAGACAACAGGTTGAGGGCGGTAGACACCCTCACCCCCTCTCACCCCACCTCACCCCTCACCCCCCCCCCCTTCTCACCCCTCCTCACCCCTCAACCCCACCCCCCACCACCGCCCAGCGCGTGTCGCATTCCTGGCCCCAAACCCCCGCGGCTGGGCCAGATATATTCCGACACCCCCGGCCCCCTTCCTTCCCTCTCATCACCCCTCCCTCCCTCCCTCCAAAACACACCACCATCACCATCACCACCACCTCTCTCTCTCTCTCTCTCTCTCTCTCTCTCTCTCTCTCTCTCTCTCTCTCTCTCACATGCCTATTTCACATCAATTATAGTTTGTTCTCTTTCATTCCACACTTTATTCTTCCTTCTCATTCATCCGTGATCTTCTCTCTTCTTCTCTTCCTTCCTTCCTTCCTTCCTTCCTCTCCTTTCCTTCCTAGTAGAAACATAACACAAAATAATGAAGAAGATGTTACGAAAGAAAGAAAGAAATAAAGAAAGAAAGAAATAAAGAAAGAAATAAGAAAACTACAGTGGTAATTATTTTTATATATAAGAGAAATCACAAAAAAATATGACAAACCACAGTGATTTAGAAGGTTTAAAATAGGCACATAAATAATATAAAAAAATCATATTAAAAAAAAGATAAATTAGTGAAGAAAAAAAAACACCATATTGTATTATACCCCAAAAGGAAGTGAATTAAGGGTGTGGAAAATTTTGGGGGATTACGAAGAGAGGCATAAGGAAGAAGGGAGGGTAAGGGAGGGTAAGGGAGGGTAAGGAGAGGGTAAGGGGTAGTGGAGGGGTGCTAATGGAGTGGTAACCTGGTGGTGGCGGCATCCTGTTACCTGCCATTAAATACCTGGCGGGCCCCACGTGTCTAATTACGGTGTGTGTTTCAGGTGAGAGGCGAGAGGCGCTTGGAGTGTGTGTGTGTGTGTGTGTGTGTGTGTGTGTGTGTGTATGTGTGTGTGTGTGTGTGTGTGTGTGTGTGTGTGTGTGTGTGTGTGTGTGTGTGTGTGTGTGTGTGTGTGTGTGTGTGTGTGTGTGTGTCTGTGTTATTGTGAGTGTGTGTGTGTATGTGTGTGTGTGTGTGTGTTTTCCTCTCTGTCTCTCTTTCTGCCTTTGTCTATCTGTCTCTTTACTCCCCTCATCTCATCTCATCTCATCTCTCTCTCTCTCTCTCTCTCTCTCTCTCTCTCTCTCTCTCTCTCTCTCTCTCTCTCTCTCTCTCTCTCTCTAAAGGGGCACGTGACGGCCACCTGGCGACCATCAGTGACCTGTGCAGGGGGTCAGGTGTCATCTCACCCCCCCTTAACCCCCCTTCCCTAACCCCCCTCTCTCTCTTTTTTTTTTCTCTCTCTCTTTATCTATCTCTATCTCTCTTTCTCTTAGTTAATCAGCATAAAAAAAAGCTTTGGCCTCGAATCGTTTAATCATAAATTTTCAGTCTACAAGTGGAGATGGATTCGAACCCTTTGTTATGGGGTTCGAACATGTAATCCAAACCTCGTAGCAGGTGAGGAGGTCCTTGGAACACACACACACACACACACACACACATACACACACACCTGCCGCCACCCACAGCCTCCCACTCCACACCTGACGCCCACTCGCTCAACTTTCATCCCTTACACCCCTTCCTCCTCCACTCCTTCACCCCCCCATCACCCCTTCCCCCTCCCACCTCACCCCCCCTCACCCCTGCCCCTCATCACGGCGCTTCTTAACTGTCTTTTATCATCTGTTGCTGCAAAGGAGGAGGAGGAGGAGGAGGAGGAGGAGGAGGAAGAGGAGGAGGAGGAGGAGGAGGAGGAAGGAAGAAAGAAGAAGAATCAAGAGATGGTATTATTTATTGCTTTCGTTCTGATCTTAATGTTGATGGTGGTGATGGTGGTGATGGTGGTGGTGGTGGTGGTGGTGGTGGTGGTGGTGATGGTGGTGGTGGTGGTGGTGGTGGTGGTGGTGGTGGTGGTGGTGGTGGTGGTGGTCCCGGAAGCTGGTATCTGGTCGCCAGGTGTGTCTCCTATAATTACCTGGAGTTACCTGTCCCTTGTCCAAACACCGACGCCACCTGACTCCTAGAGGGTGAGAGGAGGAGGAGGAGGAGGAGGAGGAGGAGGAGGTGGAGGAGGAGGAGGAGGAGGAGGAGGAGGAGGAGGAGGAGGAGGAGGAGGAGGAGGAGGAGGAGAAGAACACTTTTGATTGTTCTTTTCTTATCAATTTTATTTGTTATTTTTCCTCCTCCTCCTCCTCCTGCTCCTCCTCCTCTTCCTCTTCTTCCTCCTCTTCCTCCTCCTCTCGACCGGAAGAGGTTTGGTGTTTATGTAAGGTAAGGAAGTGAAACTAACAAACCCACAAAGATCCGGATGAAGGAGGAAGAAGAGAAAATAAAGAAGAGGAAGAGGAGGAGAGGAGAAGAGGAGAGGAGGTGAAGATGGTGAAGGTGGTGGAGGTGGTGGTGGTGGTGGTGGTAGTGGTGAAATTTGTGGTATTAAATGTGATAAAACTAGTAATATACATGTAAAAGCTGATAATTTAGGACTTCAAGAAAAATTGACCAGGAAGAACAATTTGTAAAAACATAACTTATAAACCTGAAGGAATGTGGGAGTGAAAATAAGATAAATTGTGATGATTAGAGAGATAGATAAGTAAGTATGCGAGGTGTGTGTGTGTGTGTGTGTGTGTGTGTGTGTGTGTGTGTGTGTGTGTGTGTGTGTGTGTGTGTGTGTGTGTGTGTGTGTGTGTGTGTGTGGTGGTGATAGAGGAGGAGGTGTCAAGTCTTCTAATCCACCCCCCACCACCACCTCCACTCTTCATCCCGTCACAGCCGCACCTCCACCACCCCGGGTTTCCATCTTCCATCTCTCCACTCCCTTCTTCCCTCCCTCCGAGTTCTATCATTCTCTGCTGCTCTCTCTCTTTCTCCTTCCATCCTTTGCACAGCTCTCTTTTATCATTCTTATTCTGCATTATTGTGTTTTTGCTTCTTCATGATTATTTCCTTGCAATTACTTTCCATAATTATTTACTGTCTTTCTCATCCTAGCAACAACAAAGAATGTCATATAGTGTGTGTGTGTGTGTGTGTGTGTGTGTGTGTGTGTGTGTGTGTGTGTGTGTGTGTGTGTGTGTGTGTGTGTGTGTGTGTGTGTGTGTGTGTGTTTTGTGTGCATATATATATATATATATATATATATATATATATATATATATATATATATATATATATATATATATATCACTGTTGTTAAACGATCCATCAATGAGGAATCTTGACCCCATCGGCTATTATTCATGTCTTGACCTGCCCGGCCTGCCACCCTCCCTCCCTCCCTTCAACCCATTCCCCCTTTTAACTCCCACCCACTCGTCTTCCCCTACACCCTCCGCTCCTCCCTACATCGTGTGCATCCTGTAAACACTCCCTGTTGCCCGCCGCTGCTCCTCGGACCCAGTAATCTGCCTCCAATCTCCGCCCTCCACGCTACCCTCGGCGGCCCGTGCCTTTGGGCCTCAGTGTCTCCTCTCATGCTTCCTTTCTCGAGGTCCTCCACCCGTTATTCTTCTCTTTTCTTCCTTTATTAAGCTCTTCTCCCCTGGCCCTTGATCTCCTGCTCTCGCCTGGCCTCTGCATGCACCCCCCATACCCCATGTTCTGCACCTGGCGTCTCAGCGGGCCAGACACACCCCCATTTGTCTTGTGATGGGGAAGATATCATTCTCATGAGCCAGGCAGAGTCTTCATGCAGGAGTATTGTGATATTTTTAACTCTCTTCCTCTGTACATCTCTTCTACCTTATCTTCTTTCTCCTTTATCTCTTCTTATACTCTCGCGTCGCTTTACTGGTGGCTAAGACAACCTCCTCCGCCCCCATCCACTCCCCTCCACCCCGACTCCTTCCCCATCGGCAGCAGGAGATAGAAGGGAACAGTAAAACGAAGCTTCATTGTCGATAAAATTTTAGTGGGGTCGCCAGGGATCCCGATGCACAATGGCCAATGTAGGAGACTAAATTAGCAACAACTTCGTCAGTTCTTCTTCTCCACCTTCACCTCTTTCTTTTTCTTTTACCTCCACCACCACCACCACTACCACCAGCTCCTCCTCCTCCTCCTCCTCCTCCTCCTCCTCTTCCTCCTCCTCCTCCTCCTCCTCCTCTTCCTCCTTCTACATACCTCTTCAAAATCCTTCCTGAGCCAAGAGGTTTATCAGAACACTTACGAAGAGGATCAAAATCCTCTTTCCTCTTTCCTTCCTTCCTTCCCTCCTTCCTTCCTTCCTTCCCTCCTTCCCTCCCTTCCTACATTAGTGTCAGGGGCGCCTGCTACTCAGAGAGGGAGACGAGAGATCCCTGAGGAGTCCAACGCCCCTTCCTCTCCTCCTTCCTCCTCCCCTGAGCGCTGAAGAGGAGGAGGAGGAGTAAAAAAAAATAGTTAGTCTTGAGTGTAGTGAGTCTGGATGGCATCTTAGGTTGTGGAGTCGTCGTGTTTCTGTCGGACTTACGACTCAGTGGGTTTTCATAAATCGGGGTGTAAGGCTGTAAGGGTGAGAGGCGTTAGGAGGGGAGAGTCAGGGAGAAGGGTGAGGGGGTGAGGGAGAGGGGTGCGTGTGTTCTTCGGAGGGGAGGTAAGGGTGCGTGTGGACGGGTAGTACACACAGGGAGGGGGTGAGGGGTGCGTGTGTAGGAGGGGAGATAGAGGAGGGGGGGAGAAGGTGAGCAAGAGTCCTGACAGCACCCAACGTCATTAACCCCCAGGGGGGCGAACCTCCCTTGACCTACCCCCCCGCCTCCTCTAGGGGATACAATCATATTCTTCGTCTAAAAATCATTTCTTTCAATGCATGCAATCATACGGTCCTCCCCCTTCCCCCTTTCCCTCCCTCCTCCCCTCCCTCCTTCCATCTCTCCCTCCTTTCCCTCTTTCTCTCCAACCCTCCCTCCTTCCCTCAGGCCCCTCCACTCCCTCCTGTCCCGTCCCTCAGTCCAGGGAGAAGATTTAAGGATGGTTGGTTTTAAGGAGAGAGGCGGAGAGAAGAAGCAAAAAGGAGGAAGAGGAGGAGGAGGAGGAGAGAAAAGGGAGGCACTGAGGGAGAGGGAGCACCAGAGGAGGACAATAGAGAGAGAGGGATATGTCTCTTTCTTTTCTTTCCTTTTTTTCGTCTCCAATCTCTCTCTCTCTCTCTCTCTCTCTCTCTCTCTCTCTCTCTCTCTCTCTCTCTCTCTCTCTCTCTCTCTCTCATCAGCCAGGATCTAGATAAGCTGTAAGTTCGTTAATTGCCTCTGCGTTTATCTAACAGACAACTTTATTAACAATTTTCTCGATGCTGCAAGACCGATAAAGTGTGACGTATGTTCAACAGCAATCACTTGATCTACTGCCTGCAAACCATCACCTCATCTTTGTTATGACTCGAGCTGAACACTGGTTGGCTGGGTAGTGGTGGTGGTGGTGGCGGTGGTGGTGGTGGGGGAGGCGGTGGTGGTGGTGGTAAGGTTGAGAAATGGAGTATGTGTGCTCCCTCCCTCCCTTCCTTCCTTCCTTCCTTCCATCCATCCTTCCATCGTAACAATTGCCAAAAATTCCTCTTTACCTCCTCTCTCCCTTCGCCTTTCCACATATCCCTACATTCCACAGCCTCTCATCTCCTTTCAGTGCCAAATTCCACACTCTCCCTCCCTCTCCCTGTCTCATCCTTCTCTCCCTGTCTCCTTCCCTACATTCTACCCTGTCTCTCTATCTCTCCCTACACACTCCCCTGGCTCTCCCTCACCTCTCCTGTCTCCCTAGCTGGTTTCCTCCCTCTCCCTGCCGTTATCTCCCTCCCTTTAACCCTGGCTGCGAGGGGAGACTGTTCCTGTACTATCAACTATTCATCTTTATACCACAAACACCCTTTTGTTGCCTCTCAAATGGTATGGCCTCTTTGGACCCTCACAATGCCCTATGATGCACCCTGGAACACCCGTATGCACTCTATAACACCCTTATGCACCCTGAAACACCCTTATGCACCCTGAAATATCCATGATGCACCCTGGAACACCCTTATGCACCCTGAAACACCCATGATGCACCCTGAAACAACCTCATGCACTCTTGAAACATCCTTGTCCCCCCTGAAACACCCTCATACACCCTGCAACACCCTTATTCACCCTTGAAACACACTTATTCACCCTGAAACACCCTGTCCACCCTGAAACTTCTTATCTTACTACATTGCATGATTTTGAAACATTCATGTAAAATCCATCTACACTTTGCAAGGTTATTATGTACCTCGCGTTTTTTTCATACATTTTCATACACTGCAATGTCATTATACTTGATCATTGAGTTTATTTATGCACCCTGCACCCTGGTAACACCCTAAACACCTTCCTGTGTATACCTTTCACCCTGATCTCCCTGACACACCCTGCAGCGTTGCCAATAATCATCAACATAACTTTACACATTGTCTACCTCTTTAGCAACACTGCAAAACAAAACCACATACATACATACATACATACATACATACATACATACATACATACATACATACAACATACACCTGAATATTACCTGTGCACGATTTTCTGATCACCTGCACTAGTTTCCGCTTCAACTGTTCCTCTTTATCTTTTCCTCCTCCTCCTCCTCCTCCTCCTCCTCCTCCTCCTCCTCCTCCTCCTCCTCCTCCTCCTTCTTTATTTCCCTTTTTCATTACTTATTCATGACGTGAATGTAGTCCTATTTATATTACACGATTATATATATATGTGTGTGTGTGTGTGTGTGTGTGTGTGTGTGTGTGTGTGTGTGTGTGTGTGTGTGTGTGTGTGTGTGTTGTGTGTGTGTGTGTGTGTGTGTGTGTGTGTGTGTGTTGATGGAATGTGCATGACTGAACGGTGTAAGGTTGGAAGAATGCTAGAGGAGGAGGAGGAGGAGGAGGAGGAGGAGGAGGAGGAGGAGGATAAATGGTCTGTAGTGGAGAGGATACATTAGATGGATACAGTGTGTGTGTATATAAAGAAACAATATGAGAGAGAGAAGAGGAGAGAGAAGAGAGAGATGAGAGAGAGAGAGAGAGAGAGAGAGAAGAGAGAGAGAGAGAGAGAGAGAGAGAGAGAGAGAGAGAGAGAGAACATAGATCAAAACAAGGAAGTAGCAGGAGCAGCAGTAGTAGTAATAGCAATAGTAGTAGTAGTAGTAGAAATAGAAGTAGTAATAGTAGAAGTATAGTAGATAGTAGTAGTTATAGTAGTTATTGTAGTAGTTATAGGGGTCAAATACACCTTCAGCAGCGCAGGTAGACACACTTGGTAATGGTAGACAGTGTACAGGTGAAACTCTATTGTTTACCTGGCCCAGCGGGGAGTCCCATTGGCTGAGCGGCTGACCAATCCGGGCCCTTGATTAACCTGGCTGTACCCTCGGAGCCCCGTTGAGAATTTGGTCGGATCCAGCAATAACCACGACGTGCGTACATCACTCGCTTTTCTCTCTCTCTCTCTCTCTCTCTCTCTCTCTCTCTCTCTCTCTCCTCTCTCTCTCTCTCTCTCTCTCTCTCTCTCTCTCTCTCTCTCTTTCTCTTTCTTTCTTTCATATAATCCGGATTTTAATGAGAATTTGATGTGTAGAAAGAAAGAAAGAAAAAATGAAGAAAAAAAAAGAGTGAATGAGAGATAGGAAAAGAATAAATAAGAAAAGATACAGAGATAAAAAAGACAGAAGGACAGAAATCCAAGAAAGAAGAAAGAAAGAAGAAAGAGAAGAAAGAAGATAGAAAG
>JAXIVD010006092.1:0-22500 GCA_036785275.1 Cancer borealis
CTCCTCCTCTTTCCCAAAATTGGTCGTTTCTCTCAACATGGCCCTCATTTTTCAGACTATTAAGGTAAAGTTCGGCAATGTTGAGGTGTTGACCGGGATGGAAGTGTGTGTGTGTGTGTGTGTGTGTGTGTGTGTGTGTGTGTGTCTATGTGTGTGTGTGTGTGTGTGTCTGTGTGTGTCTGTGTCTGTGTGTGGGTATAGTCTCAGTAACTCCTGGCAACACTCCCTCTTCCCTCCTTCTTCCCCTCACTCTCTCTCCCTCTTCCCTCACTCTCTCTCTCCCTCTTCCCCTCACTCTCTCTCCCTCTTCCCCTTACTCTCTCTCCCTCTCCTCTCTCCCTCCCTCTCACTGGATTCTCTCCCATTTGAATATCTTAATTGACATAGTGTCTTTTGATGGAAATTTAATCAAAATTTAAGATATTTAATGTTACCTCCACTAATCACGGAAAATGCGTCACAATTATGAAAATGTCGCCCGTGGAAAATGGCTTGGGGAGTGAGATGGGGAGGAGGGGGTTGGGGGTGAGGGGTTGGGGGGTTGTGTTGGGGTCTGTTTGGAGGGATTAAAGGATGTTGGGGAGTTTATAGGCTTGGGGAATGAAAGTGAGATACGGAGGAGGAAGTTGGGGATTAAGGGGTTGGGGAAGGTTGGGGATTTGTAAGGAGGGACTAAAGGGTATTGGGGAAGTTTGTAGGCTTTTTGGGTATGAATGTATGGGAGTGGAAGGGTAGGGGTGTGAGGGAGGAGGGAGTGAGGGAAGTAGTGTGTGTGTGTGAGGGTGTGTGTGTGTGTGTGTGTGAGGGTGTGAGACTAAAGGTTATGTTGTGGCTGATGGCTGTGCGATAACAATGTGTTATTGTCACATTTAAACCTTGAACACTTTGCATAGATAACACTGTGACCTGCCGCCGCCTCCTCCTCCTCCTCCTCCTCCTCCTCCTCCTCCTCCTCCTCCTCCTCCTCCTCTTTGTTCTTCCTCCTTTTTCCCTCTTTCCTCCTCCTCCTTTCCTCTTTTTTCCTTCTTTCTCCTCCTCTCTCTTTTCACTTTTTTCCTCATGTGCTTCTTTCCTCTCTTTTTTTTCCTTCTTTCTTCTTCTCCTCTCACTCCTTTCACTTTTCCTTCCCTTTTTCCTTCTTCTTATTCACTTTCCTCCTCCCTTACTCTTCCCTTTTTTCCCTCCATCCCTCTCATGTTCATTTCCTTTCCTCTCTTTTCTTTCATTCCCTCCCTCTTCCTTCTTGTTTGTTTGTTTGTTTGTTTTCTTCCTTCCTTCCTTCATATCTTCCTTCTTTTCCCTCTGCCATCCATCTTTTTTTTCCTTCTTTGTTTAGTGTGAAAGAAAATATTGAACATTATTTTTTTTTTCTCCCTCTCTCTCTATCTATCTATCTCTCACTAACTCTCTCTCTCTCTCTCTCTCTCTCTCTCTCTCTCTCTCTCTCTCTCTCTCTCTCTCTCTCTCTCTCTCTCTCTCTCTCTCTCTCTCTCTCTCTCTCTCTCTCTCTCTCTCTCCCTAGTGGTGGAGGAATGAATAAAAACGAAAATATAACCAAATCAAAAAGAAAAAAAGAAAAAGAAAGAAAATAAAGAAAGAGAGAGAGAGCGAGAGAGAGAGAGAGAAAGTGAGACAAAAAATAGACAATCACATTTAGATGCAAATTGAGGGTGGGACACTGTTAGTCTGGCAGGGGTGAGGCAGGGAGGAAGGGGGAGGCAGGGGGTGAAGGTAAGGGTAGAGGGGTGTGTGGGCTGGGGTAGGTCAGGTTAGGTTGGGCTGGGCTGGGTTGCGGATTTTGGGCTAGATTTGTGAGCTATGGAAGGTAAGGTATGAAGGCTGATTTGGGCTGGTAGAGGAGGGTTAAAAGGGGGTTAGTTCAGCATCCTTCCTCCTCCTCCTCCTCCTCCTCCTCCTCCTCCTCCCCTCCCCCTCCTCCTGCCCCCCTCCCCCTCCTCCTCCCCTTCCTCTTCTTCATAGACTTCCCGCCTCATTAGTAAAGAATAATGTTGTGTGTGTGTGTGTGTGTGTCTGTGTGTGTCTGTATGTGTGTGTGAGAGAGAGAAAGATATAGATAGATAGATTGATAGAGAGAGAATTATGACACACACACACACACACACACACACACACACACACACACACACACACACACACACACACAAATAAATTCAGCGTTATGGATTGTCTGTCTAAGTTCTGATGAATATAAAATTTGTTTACCCAATACATCATGAGTGAAGAATGTACGTTATTCATCCCTGGCATACGTACATACATACATACATACATACATACATACATACATACATACATTCATACATCTCACACAAGTTATTCACGCGATCAATCAAATGCAAGTGAACGACGATGAATAAATGAATAAATAAATAAAATAAAATAAATAGAATAGATAAAATTACTAAATGAATAAGATAAATGAAAGATATAAATAAAATAATTGATATATAAATAAAATAGAAAAAAAAAATAACGTGAAATATGAGAAAAACTTTAATAATTATCTTTTTCTCTTTTTCATTTTTTTCATTTCCTTCGTTTTTTCCTAACTGTGTATTACGGTTTTGATGTATTTTTTTTTCATTCTTTTTCTGCTTTAATTTCCTCCTCCTCCTCCTCCTCCTCCTCCTCCTCCTCCTCCTCCTCCTCCTCCTCCTCCTCCTCCTCCTCACAATTTTCATTCTGTTCCTTTGTTTTTTATACACTATTAATACATTTTTTTCATACATTTATTTATTTCCTTTGTTTTTCTATTTTTTCATCCTTGCTGCATATTATATTTAATTTTTTTCCACACACACACACACACACACACACACACACACACACACACACACACACACACACACACACACACACAAGGAAACCCACCACAGTAATACCTACGACTATTTTCAGCCAAGGCAAGTTAGGTTATCGACAACATAATACTGATTTATGAACTCTTAAATCAGGATGCTGTCACGGCCAGTAAACAAAACACCTTCTGCTGCTGCTTCTGTTCTCTCTCTCTCTCTCTCTCTCTCTCTCTCTCTCTCTCTCTCTCTCTCTCTCTCTCTCTCCTCTCTCTCTCTCTCTCTCTCTCTCTCTCTCTCTGTCTGTCTGTGGGTTGTTTTATTCATGTATTTTTATCGTTTTCATATCACCAAAGAGAGAGAGAGAGAGAGAGAGAGAGAGAGAGAGAATTTAAAGCTATGTTCCTCCAGGGAGAGATTGAAGGGAGAGAGAAAACGGCTTGAGGCATTATGGACAGCGGCTCTGATTTATGGCGGGAACTATTTTGAATCTGGATTATTATTATTACAATTTTTATTTTATTTTTGTTCTCCCTCTCTTTCTCTCCCTCTTTGATGTGTGTGTGTGTGTGTGTGTATGTGTGTGTGTGTGTGTCTAGTAAGTAAAACAAGGGAATTAATAAAGATTGTATTAAAATGTATATGAAATCAAAATATCACGATAACTAAAAAAAAAAAATAAATAAATAAATAAAAAACAAGAAGCTCCCCCTTAAAAAAAATTAATAGAAATAAAAAAACGCAACAGAAAACGGAACGTGTGTATGTAATGTATCACAAAAGAGAGAGAGAGAGAGAGAGAGAGAGAGAGAGAGAGAGAGAGAGAGAGAGAGAGAGAGAGAGAGAGAGAGAGGACTCAATCAGTAACACAGCGGGGAACACACCACCACTGTAGTAGATCCCTGAGGTGAAAATGGCTCTGTCTAATTTAGCGCATGACAGCTGGCCAAGGTGATCTCCGCGTCTTAAACACCTGGCGCGCGGCGGGGCGGACACCTCCACTCAATACGAAACAATAGAACGTCTGTGTACTGTCAAGGTGATGATGGGGGGGAAGGGTAAGAGGAAGGGTGTGGAAATGGGTGTTAATGATGGTTTTTAGGTATAAGGAATGGGTGTATGGAAGAGGTAAGGAAGGAATGGGTGGTAAATATGGTTTTTAGGTGTAAGGAATGGGTGTATGGAAGGGAGGGAAGGAATGGGTGGTAAAGATGTATTTTTTGGTGTAAGGAATGGGTGTATGGAAGAGGGAGGGAAGGAATGTGTGGTATAGATGTTTTTTAGGTGTAGGGAATGGGTGTATGGAAGGGGTAGGGAAGGAAAGGGTGATTGATATAGGAAGGGAAAGACAAGGGGAAAGGGGAATGGGGTGTAGAATGGGAAGAAAGGGGTGAAGGGTGTAGCAAGGCAAGGGTTTTAAGGACAGTAAAAGGAAGGATAAAGGAAGAGAGATACTTGGCGCAGGTATACAGGACACACGCCAAACACCGCACACCATACTTGTTTATATATATGTATGATAAAAAAATCTTCCTACACCCGATAGAGGGCAACACTATCACCTAACTCACCCAGCCACCAACCCACACGACACTTTCCCTCCCTTAGAAGAGGAGGAGGTAAAAAGAGGGTTGTTTAGGGGGTGACTCGTGTAATAACCCAGCAAGCTTAAGTCTGCGTCAAGAGGAGGAGTTAGGAAAAGAAAGTCAGGAAAGAAAACGGTCTACACACATGTCTGCAAACTATGACCAACTGAGGGGAAACACGTAAGGTTTTTGAGCCCTTCCCCCTCCTCCTCCTCCTCCTCCTCCTGCAGTACTGGCGTGTTTACGAACTTGGTGTTGAAGTGTGTGAGTGATGTTGTGAGTGTGTTGGTGAGGAGAGAAACAGAGAGAGAGAAAGAAAAGAGGAGAAAAAGGAGTTGTTTTCTTGCAGTTCTCTCTTTTTCTTTTTTTCTCTCACTTTTATTCTCTTTCTCTCGCTTTTTTTTTTTTTTTTTTTTTTTATCTCTTACTGGAATGAAATAAAAGAGAGAAAAGGAATTATTTACTAGTCCTCTTCTCTCTCTTTATTAATCTATCTATCATAACCGCAATTGAAGCTTAAAAATAAATAAAATAAATACCTTAAATAAATAAAAAACTGAAAACAAAGACGCAAGGCGAAGCGAATGTCAATACAATCTGGAACGAAACATTTTCTTTACGCCTCAAAATTTATGCCCAAGACGCCCTCTGGTGGCCGCAAAACCCACTAAAGGAAGGACCCCTGAGCCAGCATCCGAGGAGGAGGAGGAGGAGGAGGAGCGGTCAGCAGTGTTAGTCAGTCAATAAACCTTTTGGGACCCACATGGAGCCTCGAGACTTCCTCCTCCTCCTCCTCCTCCTCCTCCTCCTCCTCCTCCTCCTCCTTCTGTTGGAAAGACAAAGGAACATCACCACCGCTGAAAAACAAGAGGGCGCAGTTGGTTTAGCGAAGAAGGAAGAGGAGGAGGAGGAGGAGTGCGCTACGACCGTAAAACAAGTGAAGATCATCGAAGTAATCCTCACGTCAGACCTCCTCCTCCTCCTCCTCCTCCTCCTCCTCCTCCTCCTCCTCCTCCTCCTCCTCCTCCTCCTCCTCCTCCTCCTCCTCTTCGACACTCCCCATTACTCCCCATCCATCATCCCCATAATGACCAGGGCCCCGCCATCCCCACCTGCAGAACCCCGATTCCTGACGCGGCTCCCAAGGGTCTCGTAATGCCCCCTCGTTCCCATTCCAACCTTGATTCTAAATTCCCATCATGGCCGCCCATAATGAAAATCATGTCGGCAGATAAGAAGAGTTGGGCAGCGCGCGTCTGCCTCCTAATTAATGAGTCGAAGGAATAATTTCATTCGAACACCCATTTCCCTCAGATTAATGGTCGATGGGGGATTTGTGCGCCAGTGTGCTCTCTCAAGTTTTGTCTTATCACTCCAGGGAAGGGGGGCAGGGTGCCAAGGAGGGGGATTACCGACCACAGAGAGAGAGAGAGAGAGAGAGAGAGAGAGAGAGAGAGGAGAGTAAAAAGACCTAGATTTAGAGTTATAGGAAGGACATGTGAAGAGTGAAAATGACTGCACGCCTCCTTCAGTGACTCCTTCAGGTAAGTAATAATGACGAAGGGAAGGAAGGAAGGATGGAAGGAGGAAAATGGGATGGAGAGGAAAAAAAGGAAGAGGGAGATTGAGGGTAAAGGATGAGGGAAGAGAAGAAGGGGGAGGGGGTGAGGTAAGGAAGAAAAGAAAACAAGGGAAAAAGAAACGGAGGAGGAGGAGGAAGAGGAGGAGGGAGGTACTAGCAAGGGAAGATGAAAGGACTGAATCTTTTGTAAACAAGATACAAAAAAAATTACCTTCGGAGGAAACAAAGGAATTTCAAGTAGTTTGCCAAGACGATAAAAGAGAGAGAGAGAGAGAGAGAGAGAGAGAGAGAGAGAGAGAGAGAGAGAGAGAGAGAGAGAGAGAGAGACCAACAGAAAACGGAATGAAAAACCACAATCACCACCACCACCACCACAACAACAACAACAATAATACCACCACCACCACCACCACTTACCCCCACACGCCCCCCACACCCCACCCCCAACGCCATAACACATCGGCCTCCACAATATATCTCCTCCTCGTCCGTCCTATCAGCCGCTCCGAGCTTTGTACAAGACTTGTGAGATCGGCTGGGGATTTGCAGCAAATTAATGTTGGAACCAAGATGGCGGCTTCACTCCAAGTTCACTAATGATAATGGTCCCAGAGAGCCTCGTTGATGGGAGGGAGAACGACGCCAGAATCCAACGCCTTTCCCACTATTCTAAGTCCACGTTATTTCACCTCCATTCCTACACTCAAAACATACATTGAATAGCCACAAAGCAAGTCATACCACACTAACACACTTCTAAAGCTTTGAATACGAGTCGAGGGTACATTTGGAGGTAGTGAAGCGTGTGTTTGAAGCTTCGGAGCGGTGATGAGCGTTGCTTTGTGGTGGAGGATGGTTGGCTGTAAGAGGGGCTTCCGCTTGGATTTGTTAGAGCTGTCTACTTTACAACAACTTAAGAAGACTTTGTTTCAATTAATGGCCTGCTTCTCTTCTTTTTACCGCACAGACGCGACGGAACATGAAAATTAATTGTGAGCTGCAAGAAGAAGAGGAAGAGGAGGAGGAGGAGGAAAATGAGAAAGGCTTTGTGGTTCATACTGTAAAACGAAGAGGAAGAAGGAAGACCAGGAAGAATAAATGGAGGAGATAGAAAGGACTACTGATAAAAGAGGTAAGAGAGAGAGAAGAGAAAAAAAAAAAGTGTAATGTAGGTAGGAGTAAAAGTGATAAAAGTGAAAGAAAAAGAAAATAATAAGAAAGGAAAAGAAAAGAAATAAAAATATATATGAAAAGTTAAGGAAATGAAGAGATAAGAGGAAGAAAAATAGCAAAGGGAAAGACCAGGAGGAGGAGGAAGAAGGGAAACAAGGAACCAAATAAAGAGAAGGAGGAGGAAGGAGGGAGGAGGGAAGGGAGGGAGAGAAGGGGGGGTGAGATTGAAAGTGAAACCAAGAGGAGAAAGTTAATGAGTTTTTAGGAAGACTTGAAATTGTAGTAGTAGTAGTAGTCAAAAGTGTAATAGTGAATCTTATAATGATGAGGAGTTTGGAAAAGGAGGAGGAGGAGGAGGAGGAGGAGAAAAGGAAGGAGGAGAAGATAATGATAATAGTGGTAATAATAATAATGATAAAAAAAAAATGTGATTAATCGTAAGGAGGAGGAAGAAGAATATGAGGAGGAGGAGGAGGAAGAAGAAGAGAAAGAGTAAGAGTAAACAGAGGAAGAGGTAAATAAAAAGAGTATAAGAAAAACGAAAACAATAAGGCTAGAAAGACTACAGCGCCATCTATCCCTCGTGTTTGAAAGTAGCAGTAGTAGTAGTAGTAGTAGTGGTGGTGGTGGTGGTGGGGACCTTACTGCTACTATCTGGTGTGGGTACAAATGGCATAGTGGTCCCCTCGGTCCCGATGGTGCTGTCTGAGTCGACGTAATGAAGTGAGGTTTGTGTTGACTGGTGGTGGTGAAGGTGGTTATGGTGGTGGTAGTGGTGGTGGTTGTGGTTGTGGTTGTGGTGGGTGGTAAGATAATTTCCTTTTCTTCCTTTCTCCTTTCTTCTCTTCTTGTACTCCCCTTTCCTTTCCTCTCCTCTTCCTTCCCCCTATATCCTCCTCCCTTCCCCTCTCCTTCCTTTCCTTTCTTCCTTCCTCTTTGTGTCTCCCTCCTTCCCCTTCCCTGTTCTTCTCTTTCCCCTCACCTCCTACCCTTCCTTTCCCCTCACCTACTGTTCCTTCCTCCCCTTTCTTCCCCTCAGCAGCGCCTTCTGGACTGGGTGTCAGGTGTTAAGGCACAGACGGGGCCTCAGCTTCCCCTCACATGATAAGATCTGACGAAGGCGCTGCTGAGAGAGAGAGAGAGAGAGAGGGGGGGGAGGGAGAGATGTGTCACCCTCCATTTGCAGTGCCAAACCCACATTACATCCTCGTGTGATGTTATCTTGCCACTCTTCCCCTCAAATCATTACCATTTCATCCCCTCCCTTCTCCTCTTCTACCTCCCTTCTGCTCTTCTTCTTCCCTTCACCCCTCGTCTGCCTCCCTTCTCCCCTTACTCTTATTTACATCAGACGGGAAAACTATACTTCTAAATAACATTACTTGACTTTAAGTAGATAAACCAAGATATAATGTAACATACTTAAAAGGTCAAATTAATTCTCACACCAGATAGGTTAGGAAGGTAGGCAAGACGAGCCTAGTTTGCAAGTCACTTTACTATTAACAAACTTTACATTCATTTAACAAGAGTAGTAAGTAATAAACACCAATTAATTTATCCTTTTATTTATTCTTTTTGTCGTGTGGAGTGTGGAGTCCTTCTTCCTTTAAATTCCATCCTTCCTCACCCTCCCCAATCCTATCCCCACTCCAGTCACTCCACTCCTTCCTCTTCCCATCACCTTATCTCCCTCTTCCCGATCCTCGCCCTCCCAGTTACCCTTCACGCCCCCCCTTCCTCGCCCCTAACAGCCGTCTGGGGAAGGGCTCCAATGGCCCCTCAAATAACCCACTTCGTGTGTCAATATAATGAAAACTGATATAATCGAGAGGCTGAAAGGGGACCCGCTGACGCCACCCCGCCCCGCCCCGCCCGTCCTGCCCCTTGGCGGACGAACAGGGAAAGACAGAGAATTGGGGAGATACGATCAGCCAGGGTGGGGGATGTGGGGTGATGGGGTGAAATGGGAGGAATAGGGTGATGGTGGAGGGTGTGAACAGGGTGGGGGAGGGGGAGGGGAGGAAGGGCAGCTAGACAGTAAAACAGGGTTGGTAGGGAGGGGGAGGAAGGGTAGCTAGACATTAAAACTACATTAGGTTATACATTAAATAATACCATACATTTAGGTGAATGAGTGCTAAATGTATGGTAGTATTCTATTAATAAAGATAAACATATAGAAAAAAAAAGTAAAATGAATGATGGAATTGAATATCTCAGAGTTGATGCGATGTTTTGAGTGAAGGAGTTTGAACATTCAAAACCATTATGTAGTAATAGTAATAGTTTTGATAGTAGTCATGTGTTCCTTCTGTACATAGTATATAGATAAATATTAACTACACAAACTTACAGTATCGTTATATGAAGTTGGGTGGTGGTGAAGACCAAAGTATATATACAATAATAACAAGTAAAGCCATTGAGGGAGTATTGGAATGTATGACACCACGGTGACCACGCCGCACGCGGGAGTCACAGCGGAGTCAACATCACAGCGTGAGGGTGTTTTAAGTATGTTATTTAAATGTTTTACGTATTTTATTGTATTTCTATAGTACTATATCAACTTCTAAGGACTTGTGTAGTGTTTGGGAAGGTTAACAGTCTGATAAGTAACGTATATGGTAATTATAAGTACATTATCTATCTCCCACTTGTGTGGGTTGGGGACGCCTGTTTATATTCAATGGGAATCTGTCCTTTTTCGTCCTCCACGATATTATCAGAGGGCTGAAGATCCCAACGAGGGGAAAATTTGTTTCTTTAACATAATTCGTGATAAAATTAGTTGTGGTAAGGAAACAATGGCTTATATTTACGTGTGAGTGTAATGAGTGTAACGTTATTGACCCTTCAGGAGCAAACAAGCGTTTTTTTTCTTGTGGTTCAATTATGGTTCGAGGGATTGAGGGTTGGGGATTCAGAAGTATAAGACGTCACTTTACAGCTGCCGTCCACAGCAGCTGTATGTACCCTCTGTTGAGGTGAGTGTTTGGGGTTTTCCAGTGAATAGATTGGCTTGTGTACATGTATATATATTGAGGTTATATGGTTAGATAAAGTGAAGTGCAAATACCTATGTGAGTGTTGTGTTACAGTGTTTAATGACGGAGAGGAAAGCTGCCTTTTCCTAGCCATGGAGTTTTGTGCCTTTTGCTTAAAAAGTGGATATAATTAAACCATATATTTCCTTATCATATACGGAGTATTTATTTTATTATTATCATAGTACAGTAACAATAATAGTAACAAAAAGCCATAACAATACATTATATAGTTTTTTAAAAAAATTACCATAACAGCCACATAAAAATATTTCCATATCAACCCTAATGAAAAAACAGCAAATAAAGTTATGTTATTTGCGCACATACTGTTTATTTATAGCGTGTACAAAAAGTAGCTGAATGTATCAAAAGGAGTGTAGCAAAGGAGACTATTGATGCGTGACCCATTGCAACACCTCATCATTAAGGGTGAGCGTTGCATAGTGATAATACAGATGCAGTAATACTATACATCAGGAAATTGAAGCAAAGGGATATTGTAGTTCTCTTTGGGATGTGTACAGTCAGTGAATTAATCATCTTTCCCTCCTTGATATTCCTTAACTCGTCGGAATGTTGTACAGTTGGCAATGAACACAAGTGAATTACCGGTGGTGTCAAGATCATGGAGTAAGGTTATTGTCATGTTCTAGTGGGAGTTACTTCACTGACAGCACGTGGATCCTTGTAGAGACAGCCTGATACATTGATGTATTTAGACGGACAGCAGAAAAGTAAACAGAAAAAGCTCATCAGATCCATATCAAGATAAGATACATTACATACATAGTGTACATTGAGCAGATGAATACAGGAAGGAAGGTGATCCCGGGAAGACCATGTTGACGAATAGGTTTGAGTTAAGACTCTTTCACATGAGTGTTCCTGTGTGTGAGGCGTTTTAACATTGAATGGAGTTCAATGTGATCTTACACACAATACATTGCACGTGTACAATGTGGCGCAAACACCCAAGCCAGCAAGGATGCACGTGTCCTTGGTGCCTTGGGTGTTCTTGGTGATTAGTAGTGGCCATGACAGCTTGTACACCAGGGTACAGGTACAGGTACAAGGATCAATGAAAGGAAGGTTGGCACGGGAACACAGGCTGGCGGCCACGGGTCTGTTGGTCTGGCAGTGAAACTTGAATGCATGGCCAATGTGTGTACAAAAATCTGATGTGTTCCTGTGCACGTTTGAAACACACATAAACACCTGTGTGAAAGATGCCTTAAGGTTAGTGTTGGGAAGCTTGGTAACACATGGCACTGTCAGGTGAGGTGGTTCTACAGGAGGGAGTTCAGCACCAGAATGCATGAGTAACACTGACAATAATCTGGCTGTGCTGGCGCTCGTCATTTTTTCCATGTGCGATAAAATAAAAACCATGGCGATAATTATATCACATCAGCGAATGTTCTTGGCAACAGTATATTGTATTCTGTATTCTGTCAATGTGCGTGGATTGTTTAGATCCGCGCACATTGACAGAATACACTTACCATAAGCACAGTATGTTATGCAAAATACGGTGCGTATATGAGCAGTAATTCGTGTATTTGATCAGTTCTGTGTTGGCTCCGTGAAATAAATCATTTGGCTATTTCTTTTTTTTAATTTGGCTACAAAGTTTTAAATGTCCAGAGCAAATCTTGAAGAATTGTAACACGAAACTTATACATGAGCAAGTGTAAGAACACTGATAGGAACACCATTAACAAAGGAGACTGAATCTATAAGGCACTGTTGTTGTGACAGGATGACTCGCTAACATTCAGTCTAAACGTTCAATACTATTATTTTGGCATCTAACAGCTTTCAGCCCAAAACATTCATTACTCAGCAAGACTTTATCTGATTAAAGGTGATTAGAAAATCCCTCCGAACTAGGCATCTATAAGCCATATAGTTCTGTTAAGGTTAATGAGAAAGCATTGCCACTCACCAAGAAACTGCTGTGAGCCAGGATCAAACTCACAACCTTTAGGTCACGAGCCGACCACTGCACCACAGAGCCACCCAGCTCCCTAATCTGATTAAAGCAAACACTCAAACATAAACTTGATGTCAGTGACTTGTTGTTGTACCGTCAACCTTCACTAAACATCACTTTCAACCATCAACTCGCCCAATGTACCAACGGATAAACTTTCATCAAATTTGCTCAACGCTTGGATTTACTATTTCACAAAACAGAAATATGAAACTTTTAGGTCTATCATGTTAGGTATTTGTTGTTTTTGAGCCTTGTATGTTATGAATCTTTTTGGCTTCACAACAGTTATAAAAGCAATGAACTTCCAATACAAACTAAAATTTGTTTCTCACTTTATTTGTGCATCACCATTTTTGACGGCTAATATCACAAACTTTTTAACTCATAACTCCAATGAAGATGAAGATGAAGGTAACAGACTAACAGTGACATCTCATATCAAGTAACCCAACTGTACCTGTTACAAGTTATTTCAACACCACAACACATTCAAATCAAGTAATGTTCTGTTATCAAGTCAAGCCACACCAAGCTTACATCATTAGTCTCACACTCTTTGTTTACAACTCACACAGACAGCCAGGCGGTGCAGACACACAATCATCACAACACACATCAACTATCAACTGTCACCTCAGATGCTACACTCAAAATTATACGATCAATTTCACTTTTATGGAAAATATTGATCTTTACACAATAACAAACACACGTAATCATGTTAATGCAGTACATATTAGCAGCCGAGATAAAAAAAAAAAAGTTGTTAAACCAGTGTATATTTTGTTTGTGAATCACCGTTGAAACTTAGTCTTATTTCACCTGATAAGCCGTAAAATAATGCTTATAGATGATGGAATGGGAACCTAAGTGTTGTGTTGGGTAAAGGTCAACAGTATTCAAATCATTTACTTAACAGCAATTACTTTTAGATGTGGTTTAACTAACCAAACAAGGAGTTTAGTTATGGGGGCATAATACCTCTCACCCTCAACCTTGGAGAAGCCGGCACACTCAATGTTGGGCAGAACATCACGGTTGAAGCAGCAGCCGTCAAACAGGAAACGTGAGATGCCAGTGATGGTGAGACACTCCTGCAGGATGCTTCTCACCCAGTGCTTGCTGGGGTCAAACTCCTTGATGTGTTCCATAGCATAGAACTTGCCGCCCTGGAACAAAAGTAAACAGTTACAACACCAGTGTGAGGAGAGAAATGCTGGTGTTTTCTTTTATCTTTTTTTCATTCTAGTGTAGTTTGTTTTTTAAAAGAAAGTATAGGGGGAGGGGGAGGAGTGCCAACCATAAGTGTAGGAGCCTGACAGTTATATTAAATTATTTTTGCTGTCTTACATCAGTCGGGTTGAAAATCTGTGTTTGGTATCTTAGAATAATTTTTTTTTATGAACAGTTAAGTTCTTAATTTGGACATTGTCAATTTCACATTTTCTGATTCATAATAATATAAGATAAATTTAAACACAATATCTCCTTCCTCTGCAGAAAAGTCCAGCAAGACCCAATCCAGATGAAAAGTGTAGGACTCACCGGCACAAGGACGCGTAGGACCTGCTGCAACACCTTGTCAGGATCACTAACACTACACAACACCAGCGTCATCACCACCACGTCCACGCTGCTGTCTGCCACACCCTCCATCTCCTCTCCTGGGGGATCAAGATGACTCAGCCCTCAAGTATTTTTCAAGGTATGTAAGATAAGAATTGTGTTGAGTGCAAAGGGAGTATGTTTGGAGATGGTTTAGTGAAGTGAAACAGGAATAAGGTTGGTTAAGAATCAGTGTACATCCTCGCCCAACATGACAGTCAGGTTTGTGAGCCTGTCATGCACAACTAATTATGTGAACGGTGAAGGTCAGTTTTAAAAAGGCTTAGAAATTTCAAATCGTGTAAAGATGATTCGTGCAATCGTGGATTTTGTGGCGAGTGAAGTTCAACAATATACTTGACTTGTACTGAAGACAAGTTAAGAATCCTACACCTTAACAGTTATTATTGCACAGAAAACAAATTAAGTAAAAGGTCACAGTTTAATTTGAAGTGTTCAGGTGTATAGATGAGTGACACAGAGCATCTCCTCCTCCTCCTCCTCCTCCTCCTGAAGTGTGTGTTTACCTGTTGTGACGTACAGTTCCTCCGAGCAGATGTTGGGAAAATCCTTCCTGTTTTCGTTGTAATACTTTGCAAAATATGGATTGGGGTCGACCACCATCAGGTGACACCCATCAGGGTAAAACTGGAAGTTGACTCCTGTTGGGAGGAAAACATATATTGAAACATTCTCATAATTATACCTTAAAAACCACCAAGTCTTCATTCCAAAATCACATGATATTATGTATTTATAAATTTTTTTCTGAAGACTATAAGCAAGTCAATTTTATAATTAATAAGCCCAGAACAAGTAGATTATGGTTATACAATCTGCCTATTTATAAGAAAAGTTTATGTTGCACCAATTTGGAAACTCAATACAGTAGAGTGCACCATTGTGCCACCAATTTGCTTTCCGAGCCGCCGTTCCTGACCATTTTTGTATCAAACGACAAGTAAAAATTTGCAGTACAAGCAACCTTCATATACATCCTACACGCCATACAAGCCGGTGTAGCAGTTTAAAGTGAGACACCAGGATAAAGTGAGACGCGGCATAAATAATACTAGCACCTTGTTTATGGCATAAATCATTGTATTTCGTCTTCCCCCAAGAATCCCGCATTCCCACAGGTCCCCAGGCTTGTTGGGAGTGATGAGGATATCTTATATATGCATTTGCAGTGGAAATGAATGTCAAAATAGTTCAAGATGGATCAAAATCTATATGTAAAGTGTGTTATTTATATCCAGGTGCATTCTGGTGTAGATGTAAAATTTTAGCGAACTCATTAATTGTACATAGGATCAACAGAGTACATGAACACCTCACCTACCTGTGCCAACACCAACCTCTAGTATCTTAATCTTCTTTTCCTTCCTTAGCTTTGGATCATGAGACGTAATGGAACTCAGGCTTGAAAAAAAATCTTTCTTCAGTTCCACACACTTAGGGTCTGAATGTTTACTGAAGAACACCATAACACGTGAAAACCATCTGGAAAAGAACAATATCTTTTATAACAACAACCAAAATAGGAGTGCGTGCGTGAGAACACCTTCCTTGTGTATGTGTGTGTGTGTGGGTGTGGCAGTTACCTTTTCTTGAGGTCAGCACCCTTGACCTTGAAGACCCAGACGAGGATGAGTCCCACTAACATGTAGGGAAGGCGGGAGGAGATCCATTGGGCGATGATATGGTCCACCTCGGCCATGATAAACACACCTTGTTATTCCTCTTCTGGTGGTGGTGGTGGTGGTGGTGCGCCGTTCTCTTCTGTTTTGTGCCGAACACCGCACTGCTTTGGATCTTGGTTTTGAACTGTCTTTGCAACGGCTCCTTTTAACAATTTCTAGCTACCTTACTTTACCTTGTTGTAGATCCGCCCTTTTCCACACGTTCGCTCAGCCTTGAGGTATTGGATCAGGTCGGCCCGTGTGGTATTGGAGGCTCATCAGGTGTTTCTCGCACTAGACGTAATAATGTGTATCATGCATAGTAAAGCAAGACAAGGAAAATAATACGTGTGACTCTATGATTGCTGCTCAAGTCAAGGTCGACGTAAGTGTGGAAAGATAGAAAGATAGGAGTATGTGCCTCGCAGCCATAAGATAGATCAAGAATTCCTACCCCTGCCTCTCTCTCTCTCTCTCTCTCTCTCTCTCTCTCTCTCTCTCTCTCTCTCTCTCTCTCTCTCTCTCTCTCTCTCTCTCTCTCTCATCAGTTATCGAGGTGGTATGTTGAAATGGAATGGCTTTTAAACACGAATGAATCTTTGGAGTATATTTTTGTATCGCATTCGTAAGTAGTTTGATGTAATAAGTCACTGCATATAATATAATCCATTAGTGTAAGAGTGTATTGATTGTCGAAGGGTGAGGAGTAGGTACCTATAGAATGGTATGATAAGGAACTACAGTACAAAGTTTCGATTGAGTTGAGTTGATACAAGTTGTTGAAGTGTATGCAAGATGGCTAATATGTCGTCTATACTATCACAATACAGCATGGAAGTCTGAATGTATATTAAGTGCTTCGAACACTTGCTTCAATGACGTGTGAAGCTTTAACACCAAATTTCATGACATCGCTAGAATCATACATATCATAAATACTACAAACACACATTTATTGACTTACAAATATTTTATGGAGTTTTACAAGTATTCAAACAGTTTATTTTAGGGATATTCTGTGACTTTTCCTTTAGTTGGGTGACGTCACTGGCACCATCACGCCCGTTGTGGTGGTGGTGGTGGTGGTGGTGTCGGGACGAGGCGGGAGGTGGACGGTGGTGCTGACTTCACTTCACTGCTCCAGGTAAGAAGTGTGTCAGGTTGGATTTCACTTACGTGGACAGAATTAGAATGTTTATATAAGTGTTTTAGATGTGTTTGGTGTGTTGGGTCTTGCTGGAGTGCTGTGAGAGGATAGGAAGTACCATTTGCCTTTGCCTTTAACTACCTAACGAGGGGTAATTGTGACACCTCGTTAGCCGAAGTAATACTGAGTAATTAAGAGATTTCATGCTGCACCATTTCTTTTATAGACATTTTTTTTTGTTTCCAGGAATGTATTTGTGGGCAGTAGTGCCTCAACCATGGGAGTGCAAGGGAGTAAGCATCTGCACGTGAGAGAACAGAATCCATACAGGGGTAATAGGAGTAATGTTGATACTTTTCCGCAGGTGTGACGCTGGTTCTGTGACGAGACTGGGAGCAATTAGTCTGTTAGCAGCTAGGATCGTAGACACCTATCAACGCAAGAATTTTTAAGTGTCTCTGATTTTCCTTGGCAAAGGGGTGACTTAGTTAATTTAGAAACCGATGTACAGAAAAAATACATGAATTGTTGCACATGTGTATTTAAAATTAAAAACATAACCTTAATATTATTGTTCTTACTTACTGGTGTATGATAAGTCTTTGTTAATTGTAGTATAAGGTAAAGCTACAAATAGGTAATTATTATTTTTTTCAGTAAATATGAGCAGTAAAAACTTCCAATATTTTTTAACACGCAGATAAAATGTATAAACCGAAATCAACTTCCTTTTATTTTTACTGCTCATACTTACTGAAAAAAATAATAATTACCTATTTGTAGCTTTACCTTGTACTACAATTAACAAAGCCTTATCATGCAACAGTAAGTAAGAACAATAATATTAAGGTTATGTTTTTAATTTTAAATACACATGTGCAGCAATTCATGTCGTATTTTTTCTGTACATCGGTTTCTAAATTAACTAAGACACACCTTTGCCTAGGAAAATCGGAGACAATTAAAAATTCTAGCGCTGATAGGCGTCTACAACCCTAGCTGCTAACAGGCTAATTGGGCAACACACCTGACCACCAAGACAAGATGAAGAAATGTGATGCAAGGATGTATAAGGAAGGACACAATAAAACATGTGAATAAAATCATACTATATACTTTATTTGCTACAATCCTCCTCCTCCCTCCCTCAAATTTCTAACACCACTACAAGCATTCTTCATCCCAGGTTTAGCTGTAATTTTGAAGCTTTAAGTTAGTGTTCTCTTTTACGTTTTTGAGGCAACAAGTGCATGGATGGTGTGGTGTGCGCGTTCAATGGATGATAAACAGACCTGCAGTGTTCTCTCTCCACTAGGCAGCTGCAGTGGTCATCTCATACATTAGGGAAGAACTCTGGTAGGAATGAGGCAGCAGAATACAGCTTTAGGTGAATGTATTGCAGTGGTTACAAAGCTGGAATGGTCTGGTACAGTGTGAAGGAGTAAATTATTGGGCTTAGTTGTCCTGCCCAATAAACTGTTGTCTCACTTTGGGCTTGTTCATTTCAGCCTAGAAATGAACAGGACCAACGTGAGATAACAGTTTATTGGGCAGAACAACTAAACCCAATAATCTGGTCCTTCCCACTGTACCAGACTATTCCAGCTTTGTAATCCCTGCAATACATTCACCTAAGGCTGTATTCTGGTGCCTCATTCCTACCAGAATTCCCATGAGGTGAACACTGCAGCTGCACGGTGGAGGGACAACACGACAGACCTGTTTATCATCCACACACACAAACCACACGTAACATGCTGCATCCAAACACTTGTCACCTCACTACTGCACATCATAAACACATGCAATCTACATATATAGTTTGTTCATCCAGACCCAAGCTGAGCAAAAAAATTTAAAAACCTTGCCAAATAACAGGCAGAGGCAAGTCCATCTGTGCTTCCATATAAGCCTACTGGTGCCAACAGTTTAAGATATAGAAGAAAAAGATCAGAGCACTGGTTGACTACTGCTTTATATTCGCTACTCCGTGATTTTCTAGTGTTAATACGGTTATACATTGCTTTCCTAATCAAATAAAGACTTCCGATAAAGAAATTAATAATTGAATGCATCACTAACATAGTAATCTACTCATTTACCTATACACCAGGCCGTCATAAAGGTAAGTAGCCGAGACAACACAAACACACACACACACACACTCATGCATTCACTTATCCCCGGCACCTTGGGAGAGAAAAGATCAGTCTCTGCACCCACACTAAACAGGAATCATACAAGTGAAGCTGGAGAACACATCCACGACAAGGCCAGATGACAAAAGCTGGTTTACTCGTGCCAGTACTCGAGACACCTTATCTCCATTGCATTTGATCTCCTCATCTGCTACTTCCATACTCCACGTTCCATCCACACAAAGCAATAACGATAGTAAATCACTTAGTAGGGAACACAAGGCAGTAAGTAGCCAATCAGTGCTCGGTTTACAGATTTGCTTAGGCTCATGTAGTTCACTCAGCTGAGGTCTGGATGAAGAGACTTATATACTACTTCTACATTCCATCTACAACCACCACCACCACCAACACAAGTGGGGTGAAAAGAATCCACCTCTTCTTATGACCTTAATAAAACACAATGATTGACTTAATAAATAACTGTGAGTGTGATGCCTTAGTAGAGATAACTTTGATGATTGACTTAATGAAACGAGTCACACACAAACAGATAGAACAATACAAGTCATCAGGTAGAGAGGTGAAGTTCTTTTACCCGACTTACAACAATACTACTTCTGCCGTGCCATCAGTCAGGTTCATATGGTGCTGTTGCTGCCGTTATTGCCTTTCCCAGTGATGCTTGTGGCTTGGTGAGGTGAGGCTTGGCGAGACACTTATCACACATCCGAGAGTGAGTGTTTGCTGCAAAAATTCCCCAAAATATAACTTCAAGATAGACACGATGAAAGAAAATTAAATAAAACTAAATTGTCGAGAAATATAACATCAAGTGAATCTGTTTTTTGTTTTTTTAGTATTAAATATCAATAAATTTCCTCAACATTTAAGTAGTTTCATGAAAAATTACACATATTTTTTACTGACACTATATATAAAAATGCTTATGCCCACACACTATATTAGATACAAATGGAAAAACAAAATAAATAAATGCATGATTAATATAAAATAATTCAAGTAAAAAAAATAAATAAATAAAAAAGTAAGTGAGTAATATCCTACAATTAAGTACTTGGACTGCAAACAATAAGGTCAACAATAAACATCAAATCACGTATAGGAAGGAGGAGAGGTCAGGCAGGGAGCAGATCTTGAACCATTCCTATTCCCATTCCCACATTCCCTCCACGTGGTCCTCGCTGCTCCGTCCTCCTCTGGTCCTGTGAACAAGGGAAGCATGAGACAAGGAACCACAGTGTACCTGGCTATTACTATTATTATTATTATTACTATTACTGTACCAAAGAATAATGATTGTCTTAAGTATGTGCAGTGTAATCTTTTATCTATGTGACAACCAGATCATACTTGCCTTATTCAACACGCATACAAATTACTATTCACTCAAACATTACCATTTTCACTTCCATACACAGATCTCACTTCAGTAAATGTAATTAGGAAAACTTTCTCAGAATTTATGAGGTAATGTAAAAATCTAACACTTAATTAATGTTCTTAAAGTAATCAATCTGGTGAAGATGTGAAATAATATCTTTACTTAATACAAATTCCTCTCTGTGCTCTTGAAAACTTAACTATTTGTCTTACACCTAAATATCAAAACTTTTCCATCGATTCCAGAACTATAAGACACTCCATAACAAACACATGATATGATTTAAAGTACTAGTATAATAATAATAATAATAAAATGCACCTAAAAACTGATTCTTGGTGTACATTAACATATAGAATAAATAAATCAGTGACAAGTAAGTACATTCTTCCCTTGACTTCCCTGCAGCCTTCATAAATAACTGGACGAGTAATATTATTATATTACTCGTCCAGTTATTTATGAAGGCTGCAGGGAAGTCAAGGGAAGAATGTACTTACTTGTCACTGATTTATTTATTCTATATGTTAATGTACACCAAGAATCAGTTTTTAGGTGCATTTTATTATTATTATTATTATACTAGTACTTTAAATCATATCATGTGTTTGTTATGGAGTGTCTTATAGTTCTGGAATCGATGGAAAAGTTTTGATATTTAGGTGTAAGACAAATAGTTAAGTTTTCAAGAGCACAGAGAGGAATTTGTATTAAGTAAAGATATTATTTCACATCTTCACCAGATTGATTACTTTAATTAATTAGTCCATAAAAGTGTCATTACCATTATTTACAATCAAGCAATCATTGGAGGCATACGCTAAGGGGCGCATCACCTCGCTAACCCTCCACCAGCAGCCCCAGCAATCACCCCATGCAGCCCCCTTCAGCCCCCTTCCCATACCAAGTAACTCCCAACAGGAAGCATTGACTTGCCTGGCCATCAACTTTGTGTTCGCCCCCTTGGCCTCCCCCACCCCGGGTTATCCCTTTCAGAAACAACCCGAGAAGCAGGATCATCTTCTGGGTAAAGTGCCACAGTGCCACAGTGCCACATGCCCATATAGCCGGAGTTGAAGTTAGCAGACTATGGTGGTAATAGGCCTTGATTCAGTCTCACAAAACTGTGGTGCCATTGAAAATAATCTTGGCACTCTGGAAAACCTGCCGTTCTTGAGGATCCTTCAACCAGTACTAACAAGGATGTGATCACCTTAGCTGCACCTCCACCACTGCTACACCAAGTCCAGCAGTGCAACTCTGGATAAAATTTTATATCTACACCAGAATGCACCTGGATATAAATAACACACTTTTCGTATAGATTTTGATCCATTTTGAATGATTTAGACATTCATTTCCACTGCAAATGCATATATAATAAGATATCCCCATCACCCCAACAAGCCTGGGGACCTGTGGGAATGTGGGGTTCTTGGGGGAAGACGAAATACAAAGTTTTACGTTATAAACAAGGGACTAGTATCACTAACATAACATAACAATGACCTATTGACGAACGTGCAATGCACTGATAGTCATGTGGCTACGAAGGGGAAAAAATGGCGTCTGCACCTCACCCAACCCCCGATTTTTTATTATTGAAAACATTTGATATCTTCTAAATTAACATATCATAATAAAACCTAAATTAACCAAACCTTAATCTACATTGACAAATAACAAAACCTTGTTCAAACCAAATTAAACTTTACCTTATACTTGAAGAGAAGGTCTCACAGAAAACATTGAATATCTAACAAACTAACAATTTGCGACGAAAATGTAATTAAGAAAACCTTCTCAGAATGCATCAGGTAATGCAAAAAAAAAAATTTGAATTCTCTAGAACATTCAGGTGAAGATGTAAAATAATACCAAGTTCTAATCTCTGATACCAAGAAACTGCAATTCTAAATCTTCTGAATATTTCAAAACTCATTAAGATGTGTTGGTGTTCTTGGTAGCAGAGCCAAGGCGACCAACGCACAACTCATTATATTACCATTACTTACACCTACTAACACATACACACATACACACACACACACACACACACACACACACACACACACAAGCTACTAATAGTACACTTACCAAAGCTATCACAAATGACATTTACATATTTTCAAAGAGATAATTACTAAAGTTGAAAATAAAATAAAATAAATACAATTGTCATACTAATTTAAATATCACTGTATTAATTACACACACATCCTTCACACCATTTATTTCTTGCAACTTTTAAACAATTACTGAGCTACCAATCACTAGCCTGACAGGTAACCAATCAATCACTACGGAACACACACAC